>JAIFAC010000467.1:0-94015 GCA_026545765.1 Plantago major
CCGTAAAAGCACCCTGCATGGGACAAAGTTTATGGCGAGAAGAATCACGGGGGCCTCAATTTGATTTCCCTTGCTGATTGGAATAAGTGCACCATTGCTAAATTACTCTGGAACCTGTGCATCAAAGCGGACAGGTTGTGGGTGAAATGGATACATTGTTATTACATAAAGGACCGCAATGTCATGGATGTCATGATAAATGTGAATTGCTCCTGGATTATGAAAGTTGTAATGAAGGCACGTTCACTTGTGCAATCCTCTCATATATGGCCGATGACACTGATGGCTCCTAAGTTCCCTACCAGGCTATTATACAAGGAGATTCGAGGTACCAAACATGATGTCAAATGGAAGAAGTTTTGGTTCGGAAACAAGGCAAGGCCTCGGGCTATGTTCTGTACCTGGATGGCTCTCCATGAGCGCTTGGCAACCCGAGACAGGATCCGCAGATGGGACCCTGGCATTGACCCATCCTGCATGTTATGTCCGCAAGCAGAAACCCAACAGCACTTATTTTTCGAATGTCCCTATACGAATCGTATCTGGGGCCGGGTGATGAAATGGCTGCATATCAACCGTACACCCCACGGCTGGAGCATGGAATTGGACGTGATGTGCAAAGCCGGGCAACATTGGAAAGCAAAGCTCTTGAAAAGCGCCTTTGCGGAAACAATTTATGCCGTTTGGATGGAAAGGAATGCGGTCTACTTCCAGAAGCAACCCGCAAATCAACACCTTGGAATTGTACTGATCCCCGATTGCGGGCACATTGTTCACGTTTAATGTTAGCTTGATAGATTAGCATTTTACCTTGTCTCTACTAGTCATTTAGAGTATTCTCGATACTTTGCCTGGATCCTTGGATCGGCGTGTACTTAACTGATTGGAAGGAAATAAAACATTAATGTTAGTTCCAAACAAAAAAAAAAATCTATTCGAGATTTAAAAAATACACAAAAAAGAGTAAGAGCATCACAAACGAAGAACTCTAATGGAGAGTTGAACAACACACAAAAGGAGTGGGATAAACAACAAACGAACAACTTTGCCTGAGAGGTAAACAAAACACAAAAGGAGTGGGATAATGAGAAACGAAAAGGTCTATTCGAGATTTAAAAATTACACAGAATGGAGTAAGAGTATCACGTATTTAAGAACTCTAATTATGAGTTAAACAACACACAAAAGGAGTGGGATTAACAACAAACGAACAACTCTGCTTGAGAGATAAACAACACACTAAAGTAGTGTGACAATGAGAAACGAAAAAGTCTATTCGAGATTTAAAAAATACACAGAAAGGAGTTCTATGTCAAACGAAGAACTCTAATTAAGAGTTAAACAACACACAAAAGGAGTGGGATAAACAACAAACGAACAACTCTACTTGAGAGATAAACAACACACTAGAGGAGTGTAATAATGAGAAACGAAAAAGTCTATTCCAGATTTAAAATATACACAGAAAGGAGTAAGAGTATCACAAACGAAGAACTCTAATGGAGAGTTAAACAACACACAAAAGGAGTGGGATAAACAACAACCGAACAACTTTGCTTGAGAGATAAACAACACACAGTAGGAGTGGGATTATGAGAAACGAAAAGGTCTATTCGAGATTTAAAAATTACACAGAAAGGAGTAAGAGTATCACAGACGAAGAACTCTAATAAAGAGTTATACAACACACAAAAGAAGGCTGGAACAGGCACAGAGTTCCCAACATTACTGGAACAGGCACAAGAGCAAGACTTGTTGTGGAACCCTATGAGTCTTTCTACTTAACTGAAGATCAATACAAGGGTGACATCAGATATCTGAAGATTATTTATGAATACTTCAAGCTATCATATATCAGAATCGAGCATGCCTGGAAATGGGAAAAGTATTTGTGGGTCAAGCACTTTGTCAAGAAAAATCCTACCAAAACCTACAAGGAAGTCTGTGGATTTGCCAGAGACACAGAGATGATCGTCAAAACTCTTCTCTATGACTACTCTGATGATATCAAAAGGTTTGGTGATAGGAAATTTACAGATTGACCCATGGAACTGTTTTTGAAGACTTGAAGTGTTGAAGACTTGAAGACTAGTTTATTAGGATGTCTACTTGGAGCTTGGCTACTCCTGTTGTGCTAATTTACTATGTATTTTTGTATCTTGCTGACTGAGCTAAATTGTATTATGTACTAAAGTTATCTGTAAGATTTCTCTATATCATATCTGATGAACTTACTCTCAAATATCATTCTTTATAAAAGATAACTTGTCAGCAAAGATCACACCTTGTGATTTGGTTGATGTTTACTTTCTGTACTTAATTATATGAACTTAAAGATCATAAGAAATGATTAAGTGATGGATTGTTTCCTCATCCACATTTGTAATAGGTCAGATAGTCATCGTTGACTGATCAAAATGGGGGAAATTTGTTAGGATTATCTGTTTAGATTTTGATCAGCAACATAATGACTTATCTTAGCTCAGAAAGGTGATTAGTACCCTTGGTTCACTTGAACATTGTAAAAGAGGAAACTCACTAAGTATGATAGTCTAGCAAATCTTGTATAAGATGTTAGGTCTGGAAATGTAATTTTTATTTTCTGAATAAGACCAAGAAGAAGGCATCCAGCAGGAAAAGTTCAATGGATTTGAAGAGTTGAAGAATGCACAAGATTGTTGAAGACAAGGGTTTTTCAGATACCTATGTCCAGATATCTTGAAGAAACAAGTGTTTCGAAACATAAGTGTTGCAAAAGATATCTGAGAATAAAAGGTTTCTGAGACGAGGAAAGTTCCCACAGATATCTACACTCAGATACCTTGGACATAAAATATGCTTCTGAAAAAGAAATATATTATAACAAGTTGTTTAAACAAGTGGTATATGGAGCTATGATGATCTCTAGAAGAGAACATGCAAAGCCTCAGAAAGCTTGCATAGTTCCGTTGGCACTACAGGATAAAGTATAGTACAGTGCATTAAATGCGTGGACAGAAATGTCAGAATAAAAGCTATAGCTTCTGAAGAAGAAGACAAACCTGCTACAGTACTATACTCAGATATCAACAGTTTGAATTTGATTTAAGCCTAACGGATACTATTCAAACGGCACTCAAATTCATCTATAAATATCAACACTTAGACTGCTTGAGAACACACCTTAGACAACACAGAACTACATACTGAATATTCTCACAAGCTCTCTCAAGCAAACTACTTACCTTCAAGCTTCACATTACCAAATCTCTTGATTCTAAGTAGCACAAAAGTTCTAAGTGTCTGATCCTTAACGAGCATTGTTATTTGAAAGAGTTGAACTAAGATTTCATATCCGAGCTTCATTCTCTTGAACATTTTCATAGACTTGGGTAAGTAGAGAACAAGATACCATACATTGCAAAGTGTATTAAGTATATTTGATTCAGAGCTATCAATAATCAACAAGTTATTAAAGAAGCTCACTGACAATTTACCTTAACCAACACCTTAAAGGGCGTGAGTATGGAAGTACTTAGTTTGGGAAACTAAGGAACAACTCCAAGGTTATTGAGCATGAAGTACTTAGTTTGGGAAACTAAGGAACAACTCAAAAGGTTTCTGAAGTGTGAAGTACTGGGGTGGAAAGCCGGGAATAACTCGGGGAACACACTTGGGAACCTAGTGTATTTAGGAATCAAGAGAAGATATTTGTAAGGTTACCTCATTTATCCGCCTTAGTGGATTCTAGGTCCGAGAAAGGCAAGTGGATTAGTCAAGGATTACGCCACCTTAAGATACCACTATAAAAAGACTGTGTTATTTACTTTCTAGCTTTATTACTTGCTTTCCTAATCTTGCAAAGTACTTACTTATCTTGCTTATCTTGGCACGTGCACTTATCACGTAAAAGTCTTCCGCCTCGAAATTAAGTATCAGATATCTTCACAGATATCTGAGAAACTGTGTTTATCGATAAAAGTTTTAAAAGACTATTCACCCCCCCCCCCCCAGTCTTTTACTTTGCCGTTGTCTGGACCAACACAAATCGAGTGGGATAAACAACAAACGAACAACTCTGATTGAGAGATAAACAACACACTAAAGGAGTGGGATAATGAGAAATGTAAAGGTCTATTCGAGATTTAAAAATTACACAGAAAGGAGTAAGAGTATCACAAACAAAAAATACTAATTGAGAGTTAAACAACACTCAAAAAGAGTGGGATAACCAACAAACGAACAACTTTGCCTGAGAGCTAAACAACACACTAAAGGAGTGGGATAATAAGAAATGAAAAGGTCTATTCGAGATTTAAAAATTACACAGAATGGAGTAAGAGTATCACGATTTAATAACTCTAATTAAGGGTTAAACCACAAACAAAAGGAGTGGGATAAACAACAAACGAACAACTTTGCCTGAGAGGTAAACAACACACTAAAGGAGTGGGATAATGAGAAACGAAAAGGTCTATTCGAGATTTAAAAATTACACAGAAAGGAGTAAGGGTATCATAGACGAAGAACTCTAATAAAGAATTAAACAAAACACAAAAGAAGTGGGATTAACAACAAACAAACACAACTCTCCTTGAGAGATAAACAACACACTAAAGGAGTGTGATAATGAGAAACGAAAAAGTCTATTCGAGATTTAAAAAAATACACATAAAGGAGTTCAATCTGAAACAAAGAACTCTAATTAAGAGTTAAACAACAAACAAAAGGAGTGGGATAAATATCTAACGAACAACTCTTCTTGAGAGATAAACAACACACTAAAGGAGTGGGATAATGAGAAACGAAAAGGTCTATTCGAGATTTAAAAATTATACAGAAAGGAGTAAGAGTATCACAAACGAAGAACTCTAATTTAGAGTAAACAACACACAAAAGGAGTGGGATAAACAACAAACAAACATCTCCACTTGAGAGATAAACAACACACTAAAGGAGTGGTATAATGAGAAATGAAAATGTATATTCGAGATTTAAAATATACACAGAAAGGAGTAAGAGTATCACAAACGAAGAACTCTAATGGAGAGTTAAACAACAAACAAAAGGAGTGTGATAAACAACAAATGAACAACTTTGTCTGAGAGATAAACAACACACTAAAGGAGTGGGATAATGTTAAACGAAAAGGTCTATTCGAGATTTAAAAATTACATAGAATGAAGTAAGAGTAACACAAACTAAGAACTCTAATGGAGAGTCAAACAACACAGAAAAGGAGTGGGATTAACAACAAACGAATACAACTCTGCTTGAGAGATAAACAACACACTCAAGGAGTGTCATAATGAGAAACAAAAAAGTCTATTCGAGATTTAAAAAATACACAGAAAGGAGTAAAAGTATCACAAACGAAGAACTCTAATTGAGAGTAAACAACACACAAAAGGAGTGGGATAAACAACAAACGAACAACTTTGCTAGAGAGATAAACCACACACTAAATGAGTGGGATAATGAAAAACGAAAAGGTGTATTCGAGATTTAAAATTTACACAGAATGGAGTAAGAGTATCACAGACGAAGAACTCTTAATGGAGAGTTAAACAACACAGAAAAGGAGTGGGATTAACAACAAACGAACACAACTCTTCTTGAGAGATAAACAACACACTAAAGGAGTGTGATAATGAGAAACGGAAAAGTCTATTCGTGATTTAAAAAATACACAGAAAGGAGTTCTATCTCAAACGAAGAACTCTAATCAAGAGTTAAACAACAAACAAAAGGACTGGAATAAACAACAAACGAACAACTCTATTTGAGAGATAGACAACACACAAAAGTAGTGGGATCATGTGAAACGAAAAATTTTATTCGAGATTTAAAAAATACACAAAAAAGAGTAAGAGCATCACTAACGAAGAACTCTAATGGAGAGTTAAACGACACACAAAAGGAGTGGGATAAACAACAAACAAACAACTTTGCCTGACAGGTAAACTACACACTAAAGGAGTGGGATAATGAGAAACGAAAAGTTCTATTCGAGATTTAAAAAATACACAGGAAGGAGTTCTATCTCAAACGAAGAACTCTAATTATGAGTTAAACAACACACAAAAGGTGTGGGATTAACAACAAACCAAGAACTCTTCTTGAGAGATAAACAACACACTAAAGGAGTGGTATAATGAGAAACGAAAATGTATATTCGAGATTTAAAATATACACAGAAAGGAGTAAGAGCATCACAAACGAAGAACTCTAATGGAGAGTTAAACAACACACAAAAGGAGTGGGATAAACTACAAACGAACAACTTTTCTTGAGAGATAAACAACACAATAAAGTAGTAGGATAATGAGAAACGAAAAGGTGTATTCGAGATTCAGAAATTACACAGAAAGGAGTAAGAGTATCACAAACGAAGAACTCTTAATGGAGAGTTAAACAATAAAAGGAGTGGGATTAACAACAAACGAACACAACTCTTCTTGAGAGATAAACAACACACTAAAGGAGTGTGATAATGAGAAACGGAAAAGTGTATTCGAGATTTAAAAAATACACAGGAAGGAGTTCTATCTCAAACGAAGAACTCTAATTAAGAGTTAAACAACAAATAAAAGGACTGGGATAAACAACAAACGAACAACTTTGCTTGAGAGATAAACAACACACCAAAGGAGTGGGATCATGTAAAACGAAAAAGTTTATTCGAGATATAAAAAATACACAAAAAAGAGTAAGAGCATCACTAACGAAGAACTCTAATGGAGAGTTAAACAACATACAAAAGGAGTGGGATAAACAACAAACAAATAACTCTACTTGCGAGATAAACAACACACTAAAGGAGTGGGATAATTAGAAACGAAAAGGTCTATTTGAGATTTAAAAACTACACATAATAGAGTAAAAGTATCACAGACGAAGAACTCTAATTATAAGTTAAACAACACTCAAAAGGAGCGGGATTAACAACAAACGAAGAACTCTGCTTGAGAGACAATGAACACACTAAAGGAGTGGTATAATGAGAAACGAAAAAGTATATTCGAGATTTAAAATATACACAGAAAGGAGTAAGAGTATCACAAACGATGAACTCTAATGGAGAGTTAAACAACAAACAAATGGAGTGGGATAAACAACAAACGAACAACTCTGCTTGAGAGATAAACAACACACTAAAGGAGTGGGATTAACAACAAACGAACAACTCTGCTTGAGAGATAAACAACACACTAAAGGAGTGGGATAATGAGAAACGAAAAGGTCTATTCGAGATTTAAAAATTACATAGAAAGGAGTAAGAGTATCACAAACGAAAAATACTAATTCAGAGTTAAACAACACACAAAAGGAGTGGGATGAACAACAAACGAACAACTCCACTTCAGAGATAAACAACACACTAAATGAGTGGGATCATGTCAAACGAAAAATTTATTCGAGATTTAAAAAATACACAAAAAAGAGTAAGAGCATCACAAACGAAGAACTCTAATGGAGAGTTAAACAACACAGAATAGGAGTGGGATAAACAACAAACAAATAACTTTTCCTGAGAGGTAAATAAAACACTAAACGAGTGGGATAATGAGAAACGAAAAGGTCTATACGAGATTTAAAAATTACACAGAAAGGAATAAGGGTATCATAGAAGAAGAACTCTAATTAAGAGTTAAACAACACACAAAAGAAGTGGGATTAACAACAAATGAACAACTCTACTTGAGAGATAAACAACACACTAGAGAAGTGTGATAATGAGAACCGAAAAAGTCTATTAGAGATTAAAAAAATACACAGAAAGGAGTTCTATCTCAAATGAAGAACTCTAATTAAGAGTTAAACAACAAACAAATGCAGTGGGATAAACAACAAACAAACAACTCTGCTTGAGAGATAAACAACACACTAAAGACGTTGTATAATTAGAAACGAAAAGGGCTATTCGAGATTTAAAAATTACACATAATGGAGTAAGAGTATCACAGACGAAGAACATTAATTATGAGTTAAACAACAGTCAAAATGAGTGTGATTAACAACAAACGAAGAACTCTGTTTGAGAGATAAACAACACACTAAAGGAGTGGTATAATGAGAAACGAAAAAGTATATTCTAGATTTAAAATATACACAGAAAGGAGTAAGAGTATCACAAACGAAAAATACTAATTGAGAGTTAAACAACACACAAAAGGAGTGGGATGAACAACAAACGAACAACTCGACTTCAGAGATAAACAGCACACTAAAGGAGTGGGATCATGTCAAACGAAAAAGTTTATTCGAGATTTAAAAAATACACAAAAAAGAGTAAGAGCATCACAAACGAAGAACTCTTAATGGAGTGTTAAACAACACATAAAAGGAGTGGGATTAACAACAAACGAACACAACTCTTCTTGAGAGATAAACAACACACTAAAGGAGTGTGATAATGAGAAACGGAAAAGTGTATTCGAGATTTAAAAAATACACAGGAAGGAGTTCTATCTCAAACGAAGAACTCTAATTAAGAGTTAAACAACAAATAAAAGGACTGGGATAAACAACAAACGAACAACTCTGCTTGAGAGATAAACAACACACTAAAGGAGTGGGATCATGTAAAACGAAAAAGTTTATTCGAGATTTAAAAAATACACAAAAAAGAGTAAGAGCATCACTAACGAAGAACTCTAATGGAGAGTTAAACAACATACAAAAGGAGTGGGATAAACAACAAACAAATAACTCTACTTGCGAGATAAAACAACACACTAAAGGAGTGGGATAATTAGAAACGAAAAGGTCTATTTGAGATTTAAAAACTACACATAATGGAGTAAAAGTATCACAGACGAAGAACTCTAATTATAAGTTAAACAACACTCAAAAGGAGCGGGATTAACAACAAACGAAGAACTCTGCTTGAGAGACAAACAACACACTAAAGGAGTGGTATAATGAGAAACGAAAAAGTATATTCGAGATTTAAAATATACACAGAAAGGAGTAAGAGTATCACAAACGATGAACTCTAATGGAGAGTTAAACAACAAACAAATGGAGTGGGATAAACAACAAACGAACAACTCTGCTTGAGAGATAAACAACACACTAAAGGAGTGGGATAATGAGAGACGAAAAGGTCTATTCGAGATTTAAAAATTACACAGAAAGGAGTAAGAGTATCACAAACGAAAAATACTAATTCAGAGTTAAACAACACACAAAAGGAGTGGGATGAACAACAAACGAACAACTCCACTTCAGAGATAAACAACACACTAAAGGAGTGGGATCATGTCAAACGAAAAAGTTTATTCGAGATTTAAAAAATACACAAAAAAGAGTAAGAGCATCACAAACGAAGAACTCTAATGGAGAGTTAAACAACACAGAATAGGAGTGGGATAAACAACAAACAAACAACTTTGCCTGAGAGGTAAATAAAACACTAAAGGAGTGGGATAATGAGAAACGAAAAGCTCTATTCGAGATTTAAAAATTACACAAAAAGGAATAAGGGTATCATAGAAGAAGAACTCTAATTAAGAGTTAAACAACACACAAAAGAAGTGGGATTAACAACAAACGAACAACTCTACTTGAGAGATAAACAACACACTAGAGAAGTGTGATAATGAGAACCGAAAAAGTCTATTAGAGATTAAAAAAATACACAGAAAGGAGTTCTATCTCAAACGAAGAACTCTAATTAAGAGTTAAACAACAAACAAATGCAGTGGGATAAACAACAAACAAACAACTTTGCTTGAGAGATAAACAACACACTAAAGACGTTAAATAATTAGAAACAAAAAGGTCTATTCGAGATTTAAAAATTACACATAATGGAGTAAGAGTATCACAGACGAAGAACATTAATTATGAGTTAAACAACAGTCAAAATGAGTGTGATTAACAACAAACGAAGAACTCTGCTTGAGAGATAAACAACACACTAAAGGAGTGGTATAATGAGAAACGAAAAAGTATATTCTAGATTTAAAATATACACAGAAAGGAGTAAGAGTATCACAAACGAAAAATACTAATTGAGTGTTAAACAACACACAAAAGGAGTGGGATGAACAACAAACGAACAACTCCACTTCAGAGATAAACAGCACACTAAAGGAGTGGGATCATGTCAAACGAAAAAGTTTATTCTAGATTTAAAAAATACACAAAAAAGAGTAAGAGCATCACAAACGAAGAACTCTTAATGGAGAGTTAAACAACACATAAAAGGAGTGGGATTAACAACAAACGAACACAACTCTTCTTGAGAGATAAACAACACACTAAAGGAGTGTGATAATGAGAAACGGAAAAGTGTATTCGAGATTTAAAAAATACACAAAAAGGAGTTCTATCTCAAACGAAGAACTCTAATTAAGAGTTAAACAACAAATAAAAGGACTGGGATAAACAACAAACGAACAACTCTGCTTGAGAGATAAACAACACACTAAAGGAGTGGGATCATGTAAAACGAAAAAGTTTATTCGAGATTTAAAAAATACACAAAAAAGAGTAAGAGCATCACTAACGAAGAACTCTAATGGAGAGTTAAACAACATACAAAAGGAGTGGGATAAACAACAAACAAATAACTCTACTTGCGAGATAAACAACACACTAAAGGAGTGGGATAATTAGAAACGAAAAGGTCTATTTGAGATTTAAAAACTACACATAATGGAGTAAAAGTATCACAGACGAAGAACTCTAATTATGAGTTAAACAACACTCAAAAGGAGTGGGATTAACAACAAACGAAGAACTCTACTTGAGAGATAAACAACACATTACAGGAGTGGTATAATGAGAAACGAAAAAGTATATTCGAGATTTAAAATTTATACAAAAAGGAGTAAGAGTATCACAAACGATGAACTCTAATGGAGAGTTAAACAACAAACAAATGGAGTGGGATAAACAACAAACGAACAACTCTGCTTGAGTGATAAACAACACACTAAAGGAGTGGGATTAACAACAAACGAACAACTCTGCTTGAGAGATAAACAACACACTAAAGGAGTGGGATAATGAGAAACGAAAAGGTCTATTCGAGATTTAAAAATTACACAGAAAGGAGTAAGAGTATCAAAAACGAAAAATACTAATTGAGAGTTAAACAACACACAAAAGGAGTGGGATAAACAAGAAACGAACAACTCCACTTGAGAGATAAACAACACACTAAAGGAGTGGGATTATGAGAAAAGAAAAAGTATATTCGAGATTTAAAAAATACACAAAAAAGAGTAAGAGCATCACAAACGAAGAACTCTAATGGAGAGTTAAACAACACAGAATAGGAGTGGGATAAACAACAAACAAACAACTTTGCCTGAGAGGTAAATAAAACACTAAAGGAGTGGGATAATGAGAAACGAAAAGGTCTATTCGAGATTTAAAAATTACACAGAAAGGAATAAGGGTATCATAGAAGAAGAACTCTAATTAAGAGTTAAACAACACACAAAAGAAGTGGGATTAACAAAAAACGAACACAACTCTGCTTGAGAGATAAACAACACACTAAAGGAGTGTGACAATGAGAAACGAAAAATTCTATTAGAGATTAAAAAAATACACAGAAAGGAGTTCTATCTCAAACGAAGAACTCTAATTAAGAGTTAAACAACAAACAAATGTAGTGGGATAAACAACAAACAAACAACTCTGCTTAAGAGATAAACAACACACTAAAGACTTTGTATAATTAGAAACGAAAAGGTCTATTCGAGATTTAAAAATTACACATAATGGAGTAAGAGTATCACAGACGAAGAACATTAATTATGAGTTAAACAACAGTCAAAATGGGTGTGATTAACAACAAACGAAGAACTCTGCTTGAGAGATAAACAACACACTAAAGGAGTGGTATAATGAGAAACGAAAAAGTATATTCCAGATTTAAAATATACACATAAAGGAGTAAGAGTATCACAAACGATGAACTCTAATTAAGAATTAAACAACACACAAAAGGAGTGGGATTAATAACAAACGAACCACTCCACTGAGAGACAAACAACACACTAAAGGAGTGGGATAATGAGAAATGAAAAACTCTATTATAGATTTAAAAAATACACATAAGGAGTTCTATCTCAAACGAAGAACTCTAATTAAGAGTTAAAATGCAAACAAATGGAGTGGGTTAAACAACAAACGAACAACTCTACTTGAGAGGTAAACAATACACTAAAGGGGTGGGATAATTAGAAACGAAAAGGTCTATTCGAGATTTAAAAATTACACAGAAAGGAGTAAGAGTATCACAAACGAAGAACTCTAATGGAGAGTTAAACAACACACAAAAGGAGTGGGATAAATGAGAAACGGAAAAGTCTATTCGAGATTTAAAAAATATACAGAAAGGAGTAAGAGTATCACAAACGAAGAATTCTAATGGAGAGTTAAACAACACACAAAAGGAGTGGGATAAACAACAAACGAACAACTTTACCTGAGACATAAACAACACACAAAAGGAGTGGTATTATGAGAAATGAAAAAGTCTATTCGAGATTTAAAAATTACACAGAAAGGAGTAAGGGTATCATAGACGAAGCACTCTAATTAAAAGTTAAACAACACACAAAAGAAGTGGTATTAACAACAAACGAACAACTCTACTTGAGAGATAAACAACACACTAGAGGAGTGTGATAATGAGAAACGAAAAAGTCTATTAGAGATTCAAAGTATACACAGAAAGGAGTTCTATCTCAAACGAAGAACTCTAATTAAGAGTTAAACAACAAACAAATGGAGTGGGATAAACAACAAACGAACAACTCTACTTGAGAGATAAACAACACACTAAAAGAGTGAGTTAACTAGAAACGAAAAGGTCTATTCGAGATTTAAAAATTACACATAATGGAGTAAGAGTATCACAGACGAAGAACTCTAATTATGAGTTATACAACACTCAAACGGAGTAGGATTAACAACAAAAGAAGAACTCTACTTGAGACATAAACAACACACTAAAGAAGTGGTATAACGACAAAACGAAAAAGTATATTCGAGATTTAAAATATAGACAGAAAGGAGTAAAAGTATCACAAGATGAACTCTAATGGAGAGTTAAACAACAAACGAACAACTTTGCCTGAGAGATAAACAGCACACAAAAGGAGTGGGATTATGAGAAACGAAAAGGTCTATTCGAGATTTAAAAATTACACATAATGGAGTAAGAGTATCACAGACGAAGAACTCTAATTAAGAGTTAAACAACACACAAAAGGAGTGGGATAAACAACAAACAAACAACTCTACCTGAGAGATAAACAGCACACAAACGGAGTGGGATTATGAGAAACGAAAAGGTCTATCCGAGATTTAAAAATTACACATAATGGAGTAAGAGTATCACAGACGAAGAACTCTAATTAAGAGTTAAACAACACACAAAAGGAGTGGGATAAACAACAAACAAACAACTCTACCTGAGAGATAAACAACACACTAGAGGTGTGTGATAATGAGAAACGAAAAAGTCTATTAGAGATTTAAAAAATACACAGAAAGGAGTTCTATCTCAAACGAAGAACTCTAATTAAGAGGGAAACAACAAACAAATGGAGTGGGATAAACAACAAACGAACAACTCTACTTGAGAGATAAACAACACACTAAAGGAGTGAGATAATTAAAAACGAAAAGGTCTATTCGAGATTTAAAAATTACACATAATGGAGTAAGAGTATCACAGACGAAGAACTCTAATTATGAGTTATACAACACTCAAACGGACTGGGATTAACAACAAACGAAGAACTCTGCTTGAGACATAAACAACACACTAAAGAAGTGGTATAATGACAAAACGAAAAAGTATATTCGAGATTTAAAATATACACAGAAAGGAGTAAAAGTATCACAAGATGAACTCTAATGGAGAGTTAAACAACAAACGAACAACTTTGCCTGAGAGATAAACAGCACACAAAAGGAGTGGGATTATGAGAAACGAAAAGGTCTATTCGACATTTAAAAATTACACATAATGGAGTAAGAGTATCACAGACGAAGAACTCTAATTAAGAGTTAAACAACACACAAAAGGAGTGGGATAAACAACAAACAAACAACTCTACCTGAGAGATAAACAACACACTAGAGGTGTGTGATAATGAGAAACGAAAAAGTCTATTAGAGATTTATAAAATTCACAGAAAGGAGTTCTATCTCAAATGAAGAACTCTAATTAAGAGGGAAACAACAAATAAATGGAGTGGGATAAACAACAAACGAACAAATCTACTTGAGAGATAAACAACACACTAAAGGAGTGATATAATTGAAACGAAAAGGTTTATTCGAGATTTAAAAATTACACAGGAACGAGTAAGAGTATTACAGACGAAGAACTCTAATTAAGAGTTAAACAACACACAAAAGGAGTGGGATAAACAACAAACAAACAACTCTTCCTGAAAGATAAACAACAAACTAGAGGTGTGTGATAATGAGAAACGAAAAAGTCTATTAGAGATTTAAAAAATACACAGAAAGGAGTTCTATCTCAAACGAAGAACTCTAATTAAGAGTAAACAACAAACAAAAGGAGTGGGATAAACAACTCTGCTTGAGAGATAAACAACACACTAAAGGAGTGCGATGATGAGAAACGAAAAAGTCTATTCGAGATTTAAAAAATACACTGAAAGGAGTAAGAGTATCTCAAACGAAGAACTCTAATTAAGAGTTAAACAACACACAAAAGGATTGGGATAGACAACAAACGAACAACTCTGCTTGAGAGATAAACAACACACTAAAGGAGTGGGATAATGAGAAACGAAAAGGTCTATTCGAGATTTAAAAATTACACAGAAAGGATTAAGAGTATCACAGACGAAGAACTCTAATTAAGAGTTAAACCACACACAAAAGGAGTGGGATTAACAACAAACGAAAAACTATAAGATAGAGATAAACAACACACTAGAGGTGTGTGATAATGAGAAACGAAAAAGTCTATTTGAGATTTAAAAAATACACAGAAAGGAGTTCTATCTCAAACGAAGAACTCTAATTAAGAGTTAAACAACAAACAAATGGAGTGGGATAAACAACAAACGAACAACTCTACTTAAGAGATAAACAACACACTAAAGGAGTGAGATAATTAAAAACGAAAAGGTCTATTCGAGATTTAAAAATTACACATAATGGAGTAAAAGTATCACAGACGAAGAACTCTAATTATGAGTTATACAACACTCAAACGGAGTGGGATTAACAACAAATGAAGAACTCTGCTTGAGAGATAAACAACACACTAAAGAAGTGGTATAATGACAAAACGAAAAAGTATATTCGAGATTTAAAATATACACAGAAAGGAGTAAGAGTATGACAATATGAACTCTAATGGAGAGTTAAACAACAAACTAAATTAAGGAGTGGGATAAACAACAAACGAACAACTCTACTTGAGAGATAAACAACACACTAAAGGAGTGGGATAATGAGAAACGAAAAGGTCTATTCGAGATTTAAAAATTACACAGAGTGGAGTAAGAGCATCACAAACGAAAAACACGAATTGAGAGTTAAACAACACACAAAAGGAGTGGGATTAACAATAAACGAACAACTTTGCCTGCGAGATAAACAAAACACTAAAGGAGTGGGATAATGAGAAACGAAAAAGCATATTCGAGATTTAAAATATACACAGAAAGGAGTAAGAGTATCACACACGTAGAACTCTAATGGAGAGTTAAACAACACACAAAAGAAGTGGGATTAACAACAAACGAACAACTCTACTTGAGAGATTAACAAAACACTACCTCAAACGAAAAAGTCTATTCGAGATTTAAAAAATACACAGAAAGGAGTTCTACCTCAAACGAAGAACTCTAACTAAGAGTAAAACAACACAGAAAAGGAGTGGGATTAACAACAAACGAACAACTCTACTTGAGAGATAAACAACACACTAGAGGAGTGTGATAATGTGAAACGAAAAAGTCTATTATAGATTTAAAAAATACACAGAAAGGAGTTCTACCTCAAACGAAGAACTCTAACTAAGAGTAAAACAACACACAAAAGGAGTGGGATTAACAACAAACGAACAACTCTGCTTGAGAGATAAACAAGACACAAGAGGAGTGTGATAATGAGAAACGAAAAATTCTATTCGAGATTTAAAATATAGACAGAAAGGAGTAAGAGTGTCACAAACGAAGAACTCTAACGGAGAGTTAAACAACACGCAAAAGGAGTGGGATTAACAACAAACGAACAACTCTACTTGAGAGATAAACAACACACTAGAGGAGTGTGATAATGTGAAACGAAAAAGTCTATTATAGATTTAAAAAATACACAGACAGGAGTTCTATCTCAAACGAACAACTTTATTTAAGAGTTAAACAACAAACAAATGGAGTGGGAAAAACAACAAACGAACAACTCTGCTTGAGAGATAAACAATGCACTAAAGGAGTGGGATAATTAGAAACGAAAAGGTCTATTCGTGATTTAAAAATTACACATAATGGAGTAAGAGTATCACAGACGAAGAACTCTAATTAAGAGTTAAAAAACACTCAAACGGAGTGGGATTAACAACAAACGAAGAACTCTGCGTGAGAGATAAACAACACACTAAAGAAGTGGTATAATGACAAAACGAAAAAGTATATTCGAGATTTAAAATATACACAAAAAGGAGTAAGAGTATTAGAAACGATGAACTCTAATGGAGAGCTAAACAACAAACAAAATAAAGGAGTGGGATAAAAAACAAACGAACAACTTTGCCTGAGAGATAAACAACATACAAAGGGAGTGGGATTATGAGAAACGAAAATTTCTATTCGAGATTTAAAAATTACACAGAAAGGAGTAAGAGTATCACAGACGAAGAACTCTAATTAAGAATTAAACAACACACAAAAGGAGTGGGATTAACAACAAACGAACAACTCCACTTGAGAGACAAAAAACACACTAAAGGAGTGGGATAATGAGAAACGAAAAAGTCTATTCCAGATTTAAAATATACACAGAAAGGAGTAAGAGTATCAGAAACGAAGAATTCTAATGGAGAGTTAAACAACACACAAAAGGAGTGGGATAAACAACAAACGAACAACTCTGCTTGAGAGATAAACAACACACTAGAGGAGTATGATAATGAGAAACGAAAAAGTCTATTAGAGATTTAAAAAATACACATAAAGGAGTTCTATCTCAAACGAAGAACTCTAATTAAGAGTGAAACAACAAACAAATGGAGTGGGATAAACAACAAACAAACAACTCTGGTTGAGAGATAAGCAACACAGTAGAGGAGTGTGATAATGAGAAACTAAAAAGTCTATTAGAGATTTAAATAATACACAGAAAGGAGTCCTATCTCAAACGAAGAACTCTAATTAAGAGTTAAACAACAAACAAATGGAGAGGGTTAAACAACAAACGAACAACTCTGCTTGAGAGATAAACAACACACTAAAGGAGTGGGATAGTGAGAAACGAAAAGGTCTATTCGAGATTTAGAAATTACACAGAAAGGAGTAAGAGTATCACAAACGAAAAACACTAGTTGAGAGTTAAAGAACACACAAAAGGAGTGGGATAAACAACAAGCGAACAACTCCACTTCAGAGATAATCAACACACTAAAGGAGTGGGATCATGTGAAATGAAAAAGATTATTCAACACGTAAAAAATAAACAAAAAAGAGTAAGAGCATCACAAACGAAGAACTCTAATGGAGAGTTAAACAACACACAAAAGGAGTGGGATAAACAACAAACGAACAACTTTGCCTGAGGGGAAAACTAAACACTAAAGAAGTGGTATAATGACAAAACGAAAAAGTATATTCGAGATTTAAAATATACACATAAAGGAGTAAGAGTATCACAAACGATGAACTCTTATGGAGAGTTAAACAATAAACAAAATTAAGGAGTGGGATAAACAACAAACGAACAACTCTAGTTGAGAGATAAACAAAACACTAAAGGAGTGTGATAATGAGAAACGAAAAAGTCTATTCGAGATTTAAAAAATACACAGAAAGGAGTTCTATCTCAAACGAAGAACTCTAATTAAGAGTGAAACAACAAACAAATGGTGTGGGATAAACAACAAACGAACAACTCTGGTTGAGAGATAAACAACACACTAGAGGAGTGTGATAATGAGAAACTAAAAAGTCTATTAGAGATTTAAAAAATACACAGAAAGGAGTCATATCTCAAACGAAGAACTCTAATTAAGAGTTAAACAACAAACAAATGGAGAGGGTTAAACAACAAACGAACAACTCTGCTTGAGAGATAAACAACACACTAAAGGAGTGTGATAGTGAGAAACGAAAAGGTCTATTCGAGATTTAGAAATTACACAGAAAGGAGTAAGAGTATCACAAACGAAAAACACTAGTTGAGAGTTAAACAACACACAAAAGGAGTGGGATAAACAACAAGCGAACAACTCCACTTCAGAGATAATCAACACACTAAAGGAGTAGGATCATGTGAAACGAAAAAGATTATTCGACACGTAAAAAATAAACAAAAAAGAGTAAGAGCATCACAAACGAAGAACTCTAATGGAGAGTTAAACAACACACAAAAGGAGTGGGATAAACAACAAACGAACAACTTTGCCTGAGGGGAAAACAAAACACTAAAGGAGTGGGATAATGAGAAACGAAAAGGTTTATTCGAGATTTAAAAATTACACAGAAAGGAGTAAGGGTATCATACACGAAGAACTCTAATTATGAGTTAAACAACACACAAAAGAAGTGGGATTAACAACAAACGAACAACTCTAATTGAGAGATAAACAAAACACTAAAGGAGTGTGATAATGAGAAACGAAAAAGTCTATTCGAGATTTAAAAAATACACAGAAAGGAGTTCTACCTCAAACGAAGAACTCTAATTAAGAGTTAAGCAACACACAAAAGAAGTGGGATTAACAACAAACGAACAACTCGCTGAGAGATAAACAACACACAAGAGGAGGTGATAATGAGAAAAGAAAAGTATATTCGAGATTTAAAATATACATAGAAAGGAGTAAGAGTATCACAAACGAAGAACTCTAATGGAGAGTTAAACAACACGCAAAAGGAGTGGGATAAACACAAACGAACAACTCTACTTGAGAGATAAACAACACACTAGAGGAATGTGATAATGAGAAACGAAAAAGTCTATTATAGATTTAAAAAATACACAGAAAGGAGTTCTACCTCAAACGAAGAACTCTAACTAAGAGTAAAACAACACACAAATGGAGGATAAACAACAAACTAACAACTCGCTGAGAGATAAACAACACACTAAAGGAGTGATAATTAGAAACGAAAAGGTCTATTCGAGATTTAAAAATTACACATAATGGAGTAAGAGTATCATGCATTTAAGAACTCTAATTAAGAGTTAAACAACACTCAAAAGGAGGGATTAACAACAAACGAAGAACTCTGCTTGAGAGATAAACAACACACTACAGAAGTGGTATAATGAGAAACGAAAAAGTGTATTCGAGATTTAAAATATAAACAGAAAGGAGTAAGAGTATCACAAACGAAGAACTCTAATGGAGAGTTAAACAACAAAATTAAGGAGGGATAAACAACAAACTAACAACTTTGCTCGAGAGATGAACAACACACAAAGGAGTGGGATTATGAGAAACTAAAAGGTCTATTCGAGATTTAAAAATTACATGTAAAGGTGTAAGAGTATCATGCATTTAAGAAACCCTAATTAAGAGTTAAATAGCACACACAAGGAGTGGGATAAACAACAAACGAACAACTCTACTTGAGAGATAAACAACACACTAGAGTAGTGTGATAATGAGAAACGAAAAGGTCTATTCGAGATTTAAAAATTACACAGAAAGGAGTAAGAGTATCCCAAACGAAAAACACTAGTTGAGAGTTAAACAACAAACAAAAGGAGTGGGATAAACAACAAGCGAACAACACCACTTCAGAGATAATCAACACACTAAAGGAGTGCGATCATGTGAAACGAAAAAGATTATTCGAGACGTAAAAAATACACAAAAAAGAGTAAGAGCATCACAAAGGAAGAACTCTAATGGAGGGTTAAACAATACACAAAAGGAGTGGGATAAATAACAAACGAACAACTTTGCCTGAGGGGAAAACAAAACACTAAAGGAGTGGGATAATGAGAAACGAATAGGTTTATTCGAGATTTAAAAATTACACAGAAAGGAGTAAGGGTATCATACACGAAGAACTCTAATTAAGAGTTAAACATCACACAAAAGAAGTGGGATAAACAACAAACGAACAACTCTACTTGAGAGATAAACAACACACTAGAGGAGTGTGATAATGAGAAACGAAAACGTCTATTCGAGATTTAAAAAATACAAAGAAAGGAGTTCTACCTCAAAGGAAGAACTCTAATTAAGAGTTAAACAACACACAAAAGGAGTGGGATAAACAACAAACGAACAACTCTGGTTGAGAGATAAACAACACGCAAGAGGAGTGTGATAATGAGAAATGAAAAAGTCTATTCGAGATTTAAAATATACACAGAAAGGAGTAAGAGTATCACAAACGAAGAACTCTAATGGAGAGTTAAACAACACGCAAAAGGAGTGGGATTAACAACAAACGAACAACTCTACTTGAGAGATAAACAACACACTAGAGGAATGTGATAATGAGAAACGAAAAAGTCTATTATAGATTTAAAAAATACACAGAAAGGAGTTCTATCTCAAACGAAGAACTCTATTTATGAGTTAAACAACAAACAAATGGAGTGGGATAAACAACAAACGAACAACTCTGCATGAGAGAGAAACAACACACTAAAGGAGTGGGATAATTAGAAACGAAAAGGTCTATTCGAGATTTAAGTATTACACATAATGGAGTAAGAGTATCACAGACGAAGAACTCTAATGAAGAGTTAAACAACACTCAAACGGAGTGGGATTTACAACAAACGAAGAACTCTGCTTGAGAGATAAACAACACACTAAAGAAGTGGTATAATGACAAAACGAAAAAGTATATTCAAGATTTAAAATATACACATAAAGGAGTAAGAGTATCACAAACGATGAACTCTAATGGAGAGTTAAACAACAAACAAAATTAAGGAGTGGGATAAACAACAAACGAACAACTTTGGGCTGAGAGATAAACAACACAAAAGGAGTGGGATTATGAGAAACGAAAAGGTCTATTCGAGATTTAAAATTACATGTAAAGGTGTAAGAGTATCATGCATTTAAGAAACCCTAATTAAGAGTTAAATAGCACACACAAGGAGTGGGATAAACAACAAACGAACAACTCTACTTGAGAGATAAACAACCCACTAAAGGAGAGGGATAATGAGAAACGAAAAGGTCTATTCGAAATTTAAAAATTACACATAAAGGAGTAAGAGTATCACAAAAAAAGAACTCTAATTAAGAGTTAAACAACAAACAAAAGGAGAGGGATAAACAACAAACGAACAACTCAGCTTCAGAGATAATCAACACACTAAAGGAGTGGGATCATGTGAAACGAAAAAGATTATTCGACACGTAAAAAATAAACAAAAAAGAGTAAGAGCATCACAAACGAAGAACTCTAATGGAGAGTTAAACAACACACAAAAGGAGTGGGATAAACAACAAACGAACAACTTTGCCTGAGGGGAAAACAAAACACTAAAGGAGTGGGATAATGAGAAACGAAAAGGTTTATTCGAGATTTAAAAATTACACAGAAAGGAGTAAGGGTATCATACACGAAGAACTCTAATTAAGAGTTAAACAACACACAGAAGTGGGATTAACAACAAACGAACAACTCTAGTTGAGAGATAAACAAAACACTAAAGGAGTGTGATAATGAGAAACGAAAAAGTCTATTCGAGATTTAAAAAATACACAGAAAGGAGTTCTACCTCAAACGAAGAACTCTAATTAAGAGTTACGCAACACACAAAAGGAGTGGGATTAACAACAAATGAACAACTCTGCTTCAGAGAAAAACAACACACAAGAGGAGTGTGATAATGAGAAACGAAAAAGTCTATTCGAGATTTAAAATATACACATAAAGGAGTAAGAGTATCACAAACGAAGAACTCTAATGGAGAGTTAAACAACACGCAAAAGGAGTGGGATTAACGACAAACGAACTACTCTACTTGAGAGATAAACAACACACTAGAGGAATGTGATAATGAGAAACGAAAAAGTCTATTATAGATTTAAAAAATACACAGAAAGGAGTTCTATCTCAAAGGAAGAACTCTAATTAAGAGTTAAACAACAAACAAATGGAATGGGATAAACAACAAACGAACAACTCTGGTTGAGAGATAAACAACACACTAAAGGAGTGAGATAATTAGAAACGAAAAGGTCTATTCGAGATTTAAAAATTACACATAATGGAGTAAGAGTATCACAGACGAAGAACTCTAATTAAGAGTTAAACAGCACTCAAACGGAGTGGGATTTACAACAAACGAAGAACTCTGCTTGAGAGATAAACAACACACTAAAGAAGTGGTATAATGACAAAACGAAAAAGTATATTCAAGATTTAAAATATACACATAAAGGAGTAAGAGTATCACAAACGATGAACTCTAATGGAGAGTTAAACAACAAACAAAATTAAGGAGTGGGATAAACAACAAACGAACAACTTTGGGCTGAGAGATAAACAACACACAAAAGGAGTGGGATTATGAGAAACGAAAAGGTCTATTCGAGATTTAAAAATTACACAGAAAGGTGTAAGAGTATCACAGACGAAGAAACCCTAATTAAGAGTTAAATAGCACACACAAGGAGTGGGATAAACAACAAACGAACAACTCTACTTGAGAGATAAACAACCCACTAAAGGAGAGGGATAATGAGAAACGAAAAGGTCTATTCGAAATTTAAAAATTACACATAAAGGAGTAAGAGTATCACAAAAAAAGAACTCTAATTAAGAGTTAAACAACAAACAAAAGGAGAGGGATAAACAACAAACGAACAACTCAGCTTCAGAGATAATCAACACACTAAAGGAGTGGGATCATGTGAAACGAAAAAGATTATTCGACACGTAAAAAATAAACAAAAAAGAGTAAGAGCATCACAAACGAAGAACTCTAATGGAGAGTTAAACAACACACAAAAGGAGTGGGATAAACAACAAACGAACAACTTTGCCTGAGGGGAAAACAAAACACTAAAGGAGTGGGATAATGAGAAACGAAAAGGTTTTTTCGAGATTTAAAAATTACACAGAAAGGAGTAAGGGTATCATACACGAAGAACTCTAATTAAGAGTTAAACAACACACAAAAGAAGTGGGATTAACAACAAACGAACAACTCTAGCTGAGAGATAAACAAAACACTAAAGGAGTGTGATAATGAGAAACGAAAAAGTCTATTCGAGATTTAAAAAATACACAGAAAGGAGTTCTACCTCAAACGAAGAACTCTAATTAAGAGTTAAGCAACACACAAAAGGAGTGGGATTAACAACAAACGAACAACTCGCTTGAGAGATAAACAACACACACAAGAGGAGTGATAATGAGAAATGAAAAAGTCTATTCGAGATTTAAAATATACACAGAAAGGAGTAAGAGTATCACAAACGAAGAACTCTAATGGAGAGTTAAACAACACGCAAAAGGAGTGGGATTAACAACAAACGAACAACTCTACTTGAGAGATAAACAACACACTAGAGGAATGTGATAATGAGAAACGAAAAAGTCTATTATAGATTTAAAAAATACACAGAAAGGAGTTCTATCTCAAACGAAGAACTCTATTTATGAGTTAAACAACAAACAAATGGAGTGGGATAAACAACAAACGAACAACTCTGCATGAGAGAGAAACAACACACTAAAGGAGTGGGATAATTAGAAACGAAAAGGTCTATTCGAGATTTAAGAATTACATAATGGAGTAAGAGTATCATGCATTTAAGAACTCTAATGAAGAGTTAAACAACACTCAAACGGAGTGGGATTACAACAAACGAAGAACTCGCTGAGAGATAAACAACACACTAAAGAAGTGGTATAATGAGAAACGAAAATGTATATTCAAGATTTAAAATATACACATAAAGGAGTAAGAGTATCACAAACGATGAACTCTAATGGAGAGTTAAACAACAAACAAAATTAAGGAGTGGGATAAACAACAAACGAACAACTTTGGGCTGAGAGATAAACAACACACAAAAGGAGTGGGATTATGAGAAACGAAAAGGTCTATTCGAGATTTAAAAATTACACAGAAAGGTGTAAGAGTATCACGAAGAAACCCTAATTAAGAGTTAAAAAGCACACACAAGGAGTGGGATAAACAACAAACGAACAACTGTGCCTGAGGGGTAAACAAACCACTAAAGGAGTGGGATAATGAGAAACGAAAAGGTATATTCGAAATTTAAAATTACATAAAAGGAGTAAGAGTATCACAAAAAAAGAACTCTAATTAAGAGTTAAACAACAAACAAAAGGAGAGGGATAAACAACAAACGAACAACTCAGCTTCAGAGATAATCAACACACTAAAGGAGTGGGATCATGTGAAACGAAAAAGATTATTCGACACGTAAAAAATAAACAAAAAAGAGTAAGAGCATCACAAACGAAGAACTCTAATGGAGAGTTAAACAACACACAAAAGGAGTGGGATAAACAACAAACGAACAACTTTGCCTGAGGGGAAAACAAAACACTAAAGGAGTGGGATAATGAGAAACGAAAAGGTTTTTTCGAGATTTAAAAATTACACAGAAAGGAGTAAGGGTATCATACACGAAGAACTCTAATTAAGAGTTAAACAACACACAAAAGAAGTGGTATTAACAACAAACGAACAACTCTAGTTGAGAGATAAACAAAACACTAAAGGAGTGTGATAATGAGAAACGAAAAAGTCTATTCGAGATTTAAAAAATACACAGAAAGGAGTTCTACCTCAAACGAAGAACTCTAATTAAGAGTTAAGCAACACACAAAAGGAGTGGGATTAACAACAAACGAACAACTCTGCTTGAGAGATAAACAACACACAAGAGGAGTGTGATAATGAGAAACGAAAAAGTCTATTCGAGATTTAAAATATACACATAAAGGAGTAAGAGTATCACAAACGAAGAACTCTAATGGAGAGTTAAACAACACGCAAAAGGAGTGGGATTAACGACAAACGAACTACTCTACTTGAGAGATAAACAACACACTAGAGGAATGTGATAATGAGAAACGAAAAAGTCTATTATAGATTTAAAAAATACACAGAAAGGAGTTCTATCTCAAACGAAGAACTCTATTTATGAGTTAAACAACAAACAAATGGAGTGGGATAAACAACAAACGAACAACTCTGCTTGAGAGAGAAACAACACACTAAAGGAGTGGGATAATTAGAAACGAAAAGGTCTATTCGAGATTTAAGTATTACACATAATGGAGTAAGAGTATCACAGACGAAGAACTCTAATGAAGAGTTAAACAACACTCAAACGGAGTGGGATTTACAACAAACGAAGAACTCTGCTTGAGAGATAAACAACACACTAAAGAAGTGGTATAATGACAAAACGAAAAAGTATATTCAAGATTTAAAATATACACATAAAGGAGTAAGAGTATCACAAACGATGAACTCTAATGGAGAGTTAAACAACAAACAAAATTAAGGAGTGGGATAAACAACAAACGAACAACTTTGGGCTGAGAGATAAACAACACACAAAAGGAGTGGGATTATGAGAAACGAAAAGGTCTATTCGAGATTTAAAAATTACACAGAAAGGTGTAAGAGTATCACAGACGAAGAAACCCTAATTAAGAGTTAAATAGCACACACAAGGAGTGGGATAAACAACAAACGAACAACTCTACTTGAGAGATAAACAACCCACTAAAGGAGAGGGATAATGAGAAACGAAAAGGTCTATTCGAAATTTAAAAATTACACATAAAGGAGTAAGAGTATCACAAAAAAAGAACTCTAATTAAGAGTTAAACAACAAACAAAAGGAGAGGGATAAACAACAAACGAACAACTCAGCTTCAGAGATAATCAACACACTAAAGGAGTGGGATCATGTGAAACGAAAAAGATTATTCGACACGTAAAAAATAAACAAAAAAGAGTAAGAGCATCACAAACGAAGAACTCTAATGGAGAGTTAAACAACACACAAAAGGAGTGGGATAAACAACAAACGAACAACTTTGCCTGAGGGGAAAACAAAACACTAAAGGAGTGGGATAATGAGAAACGAAAAGGTTTTTTCGAAATTTAAAAATTACACAGAAAGGAGTAAGGGTATCATACACGAAGAACTCTAATTAAGAGTTAAACAACACACAAAAGAAGTGGGATTAACAACAAACGAACAACTCTAGTTGAGAGATAAACAAAACACTAAAGGAGTGTGATAATGAGAAACGAAAAAGTCTATTCGAGATTTAAAAAATACACAGAAAGGAGTTCTACCTCAAACGAAGAACTCTAATTAAGAGTTAAGCAACACACAAAAGGAGTGGGATTAACAACAAACGAACAACTCTGCTTGAGAGATAAACAACACACAAGAGGAGTGTGATAATGAGAAACGAAAAAGTCTATTCGAGATTTAAAATATACACATAAAGGAGTAAGAGTATCACAAAAGAAGAACTCTAATGGAGAGTTAAACAACACGCAAAAGGTGTGGGATTAACGACAAACGAACTACTCTACTTGAGAGATAAACAACACACTAGAGGAATGTGATAATGAGAAACGAAAAAGTCTATTATAGATTTAAAAAATACACAGAAAGGAGTTCTATCTCAAAGGAAGAACTCTAATTAAGAGTTAAACAACAAACAAATGGAGTGGGATAAACAACAAACGAACAACTCTGGTTGAGAGATAAACAACACACTAAAGGAGTGGGATAATTAGAAACGAAAAGGTCTATTCGAGATTTAAAAATTACACATAATGGAGTAAGAGTATCATGCATTTAAGAACTCTAATTAAGAGTTAAACAACACTCAAACGGAGTGGGATTTACAACAAACGAAGAACTCTGCTTGAGAGATAAACAACACACTAAAGAAGTGGTATAATGACAAAACGAAAAAGTATATTCAAGATTTAAAATATACACATAAAGGAGTAAGAGTATCACAAACGATGAACTCTAATGGAGAGTTAAACAACAAACAAAATTAAGGAGTGGGATAAACAACAAACGAACAACTTTGCCTGAGAGATAAACAACACACAAAAGGAGTGGGATTATGAGAAACGAAAAGGTCTATTCGAGATTTAAAAATTACACAGAAAGGTGTAAGAGTATCACAGACGAAGAAACCCTAATTAAGAGTTAAATAGCACGCACAAGGAGTGGGATAAACAACAAACGAACAACTCTACTTGAGAGATAAACAACACACTAGAGTAGTGTGATAATGAGAAACGAAAAGGTCTATTCGAGATTTAAAAATTACACAGAAAGGAGTAAGAGTATCCCAAACGAAAAACACTAGTTGAGAGTTAAACAACACACAAAAGGAGTGGGATAAACAACAAGCGAACAACACCACTTCAGAGATAATCAACACACTAAAGGAGTGCGATCATGTGAAACGAAAAAGATTATTCGAGACGTAAAAAATACACAAAAAAGAGTAAGAGCATCACAAACGAAGAACTCTAATGGAGAGTTAAACAACACACAAAAGGAGTGGGATAAACAACAAACGAACAACTTTGCCTGAGGGGAAAACAAAACACTAAAGGAGTGGGATAATGAGAAACGAAAAGGTTTTTTCGAAATTTAAAAATTACACAGAAAGGAGTAAGGGTATCATACACGAAGAACTCTAATTAAGAGTTAAACAACACACAAAAGAAGTGGGATTAACAACAAACGAACAACTCTAGTTGAGAGATAAACAAAACACTAAAGGAGTGTGATAATGAGAAACGAAAAAGTCTATTCGAGATTTAAAAAATACACAGAAAGGAGTTCTACCTCAAACGAAGAACTCTAATTAAGAGTTAAGCAACACACAAAAGGAGTGGGATTAACAACAAACGAACAACTCTGCTTGAGAGATAAACAACACACAAGAGGAGTGTGATAATGAGAAACGAAAAAGTCTATTCGAGATTTAAAATATACACATAAAGGAGTAAGAGTATCACAAACGAAGAACTCTAATGGAGGGTTAAACAATACACAAAAGGAGTGGGATAAACAACAAACGAACAACTTTGCCTGAGGGGAAAACAAAACACTAAAGGAGTGGGATAATGAGAAACGAATAGGTTTATTCGAGATTTAAAAATTACACAGAATGGAGTAAGGGTATCATACACGAAGAACTCTAATTAAGAGTTAAACAACACACAAAAGAAGTGGGATAAACAACAAACGAACAACTCTACTTGAGAGATAAACAACACACTAGAGGAGTGTGATAATGAGAAACGAAAAAGTCTATTCGAGATTTAAAAAATACAAAGAAAGGAGTTCTACCTCAAAGGAAGAACTCTAATTAAGAGTTAAACAACACACAAAAGGAGTGGGATAAACAACAAACGAACAACTCTGGTTGAGAGATAAACAACACGCAAGAGGAGTGTGATAATGAGAAATGAAAAAGTCTATTCGAGATTTAAAATATACACAGAAAGGAGTAAGAGTATCACAAACGAAGAACTCTAATGGAGAGTTAAACAACACGCAAAAGGAGTGGGATTAACAACAAACGAACAACTCTACTTGAGAGATAAACAACACACTAGAGGAATGTGATATTGAGAAACGAAAAAGTCTATTATAGATTTAAAAAATACACAGAAAGGAGTTCTATCTCAAACGAAGAACTCTATTTATGAGTTAAACAACAAACGAACAACTCTACTTGAGAGAGAAACAACACACTAAAGGAGTGGGATAATTAGAAACGAAAAGGTCTATTCGAGATTTAAATATTACACATAATGGAGTAAGAGTATCACAGACGAAGAACTCTAATTAAGAGTTAAACAACACTCAAACAGAGTGGGATTAACAACAAACGAAGAACTCTGCTTGAGAGATAAAAAACACATTAAAGAAGTGGTATAATGACAAAACGAAAAAGTATATTGTACATATAAATATACACATAAAGGAGTAAGAGTATCACAAACGATGAACTCTAATGGAGAGTTAAACAACAAACAAAATTAAGAAGTGGGATAAACAACAAACGAACAACTTTGCCTGAGAGATAAACAACATACAAAAGGAGTGGTATAATGAGAAACGAAAAAGTATATTCTAGATTTAAAATATACACAGAGAGGAGTAAGAGTTTCACAAACGATGAACTCTAATGGAGAGTTAAACAACAAACAAAAGGAGTGGGATAAACAACAAACGAACAACTTTGCCTGATAGATAAAAAACATACAAAAGGAGTGGGATTATGAGAAACAAAAAGTTCTATTCGAGATTTAAAAATTACACAGAAAGGAGTAAGAGTATCATAGACGAAGAACTCTAATTAAGAATTAAACAACACACAAAAGGAGTGGGATTAACAACAAACGAACAACTCCACTTGAGAGACAAACAACACACTAAAGGAGTGGGATAATGAGAAACGAAAAAGTCTATTCCAGATTTAAAATATACACAGAAAGGAGTAAGAGTATCAGAAACGAAGAATTCTAATGGAGAGTTAAACAACACACAAAAGGAGTGGGATAAACAACAAACGAACAACTCTGGTTGAGAGATAAACAACACACAAGAGGAGTTTGATAATGAGAAACGAAAAAGTCTATTCGAGATTTAAAATATACACAGAAAGGAGTAAGAGTATCACAAACGAAGAACTCTAATGGAGAGTTAAACAACACGCAAAAGGAGTGGGATTAACAACAAACGAACAACTCTACTTGAGAGATAAATAATACACTAGAGGAATGTGATAATGAGAAACGAAAAAGTCTATTATAGATTTAAAAAATACACAGAAAGGAGTTCTATCTCAAACGAAGAACTCTATTTATGAGTTAAACAACAAACAAATGGAGTGGGATAAACAACAAACGAACAACTCTGCTTGAGAGATAAACAACACACTAAAGGAGTGGGATGATTAGAAACGAAAAGGTCTATTCGAGATTTAAAAATTACACATAATGGAGTAAGAGTATCACAGACGAAGAACTCTAATTAAGAGTTAAACAACACTCAAACGGAATGGGATTAACAATAAACGAAGAACTCTACTTGAGAGATAAACAACACATTAAAGAAGTGGTATAATGACAAAACGAAAAAGTATATTCGACATATATATATACACATAAAGGAGTAAGAGTATCACAAACGATGAACTCTAATGGTGAGTTAAACAACAAACAAAATTAAGAAGTGGGATAAACAACAAACGAACAACTTTGCCTGAGAGATAAACAACATACAAAAGGAGTGGTATAATGAGAAACGAAAAAGTATATTCGAGATTTAAAATACATGTAGAGGAGTAAGAGTTTCACAAACGATGAACTCTAATGGAGAGTTAAACAACAAACAACAGGAGTGGGATAAACAACAAACGAACAACTTTGCCTGATAGATAAACAACATACAAAAGGAGTGGGATTACGAGAAACGAAAAGTTCTATTCGAGATTTAAAAATTACACATGAAGGAGTAAGAGTATCACATTTAAGAAACTCTAATTAAGAGTTAAACAGCAAACACAAGGAGTGGGATAAACAACAAACGAACAACTCTACTTGAGAGATAAACAACACACTAGAGGAGTGTGATAATGAGAAACGAAAAAGTCTATTAGAGATTTAAAAAATACACAGAAAGGAGTTCTATCTCAAACGAAGAACTCTAATTAAGAGTGAAACAACAAACAAATGGAGTGGGATAAACAACAAACGAAAAACTCTGGTTGAGAGATAAACAACACACTAGAGGAGTGTGATAATGAGAAACTAAAAAGTCTATTAGAGATTTAAAAAATACACAGAAATGAGTTCTATCTCAAACGACGAACTCTAATTAAGAGTTAAACAACAAACAAATGGAGTGGGTTAAACAACAAACGAACAACTCTGCTTGAGAGATAAACAACACACTAAAGGAGTGGGATAATGAGAAACGAAAAGGTCTATTCGAGATTTAAAAATTACACAGAAAGGAGTAAGAGTATCACAAACGAAAAATACTAGTTGAGAGTTAAACAACACACAAAAGGAGTGGGATAAACAACAAGCGAACAACTCCACTTCAGAGATAATCAACATACTAAAGGAGTGCGATCATGTGAAACGAAAAAGATTATTCGAGACGTAAAAAATACACAAAAAAGAGTAAGAGCATCACAAACGAAGAACTCTAATGGAGAGTTAAACAACACACAAAAGGAGTGGGATTTTGAGAAACGAAAAGGTCTATTCGAAATTTAAAAATTACACAGAAAGGTGTAAGAGTATCATAGACGAAGAAACTCTAATTAAGAGTTAAACAGCAAACACAAGGAGTGGGATAAACAACAAACGAACAACTCTACTTGAGAGATAAACAACACACTAGAGGAGTGTGATAATGAGAAACGAAAAAGTCTATTAGAGATTTAAAAAATACACAGAAAGGAGTTCTATCTCAAATGAAGAACTCTAATTAAGAGTGAAACAACAAACAAATGGAGTGGGATAAACAACAAACGAATAACTCTGGTTGAGAGATAAACAACACTCTAGAGGAGTGTGATAATGAGAAACTAAAAAGTCTATTAGAGATTTAAAAAATACACAGAAATGAGTTCTATCTCAAACGACGAACTCTAATTAAGAGTTAAACAACAAACAAATGGAGTGGGTTAAACAACAAACGAACAACTCTGCTTGAGAGATAAACAACACACAAAAGGAGTGGGATAATGAGAAACGAAAAGGTCTATTCGAGATTTAAAAATTACACAGAAAGGAGTAAGAGTATCACAAACGAAAAATACTAGTTGAGAGTTAAACAACACACAAAAGGAGTGGGATAAACAACAAGCGAACAACTCCACTTCAGAGATAATCAACACACTAAAGGAGTGCGATCATGTGAAACGAAAAAGATTATTCGAGACTTAAAAAATACACAAAAAAGAGTAAGAGCATCACAAACGAAGAACTCTAATGGAGAGTTAAATAACACACAAAAGGAGTGGGATAAACAACAAACGAACAACTTTGCCTGAGGGGAAAACAAAACACTAAAGGAGTGGGATAATGAGAAATGAAAAGGTTTATTCGAGATTTAAAAATTACACAGAAAGGAGTAAGGGTATCACACACGAAGAACTCTAATTAAGAGTTAAACAACACACAAAAGAAGTGGGATCAACAACAAACGAACAACTATACTTGAGAGATAAACAACACACTAGAGGTGTGTGATAATGAGAAACGAAAAAGTCTATTCGAGATTTAAAAAATACAAAGAAAGGAGTTCTATCTCAAACGAAGAACTCTATTTATGAGTTAAACAACAAACAAATGGAGTGGGATAAACAACAAACGAACAACTCTGCTTGAGAGATAAACAACACACTAAAGGAGTGGGATGATTAGAAACGAAAAGGTCTATTCGAGATTTAAAAATTACACATAATGGAGTAAGAGTATCACAGACGAAGAACTCTAATTAAGAGTTAAACAACACTCAAACGGAATGGGATTAACAATAAACGAAGAACTCTGCTTGAGAGATAAACAACACATTAAAGAAGTGGTATAATGACAAAACGAAAAAGTATATTCGACATATATATATACACATAAAGGAGTATGAGTATCACAAACGATGAACTCTAATGGTGAGTTAAACAACAAACAAAATTAAGAAGTGGGATAAACAACAAACGAACAACTTTGCCTGAGAGATAAACAACATACAAAAGAAGTGGTATAATGAGAAACGAAAAAGTATATTCGAGATTTAAAATATACACAGAGAGGAGTAAGAGTTTCACAAACGATGAACTCTAATGGAGAGTTAAACAACAAACAACAGGAGTGGGATAAACAACAAACGAACAACTTTGCCTGATAGATAAACAACATACAAAAGGAGTGGGATTACGAGAAACGAAAAGTTCTATTCGAGATTTAAAATATACACAGAAAGGAGTGGGATAAACAACAAACGAACAACTTTGCCTGAGGGGTAAACAAAACACTAAAGGAGTGGGATAATGAGAAATAAAAAGGTGTATTCGAGATTTAAAAATTACACAGAAAGGAGTAAGGGTATCATACACGAAGAACTCTAATTAAGAGTTAAACAACACAAAAAAGACGTGGGATTAAGAACAAACGAACAACTCTAGTTGAGAGATAAACAAAACACTAAAGGAGTGTGATAATGAGAAACGAAAAAGTCTATTAGAGATTTAAAAAATACACAGAAAGGAGTTCTATCTCAAACGAAGAACTCTAATTAAGAGTGAAACAACAAACAAATGGAGTGGGATAAACAACAAACGAAAAACTCTGGGGGAGAGATAAACAACACACTAGAGGAGTGTGATAATGAGAAACTAAAAAGTCTATTAGAGATTTAAAAAATACACAGAAATGAGTTCTATCTCAAACGACGAACTCTAATTAAGAGTTAAACAACAAACAAATGGAGTGGGATAAACAACAAACGAACAACTCTGCTTGAGAGATAAAAAACACACTAAAGGAGTGGGATAGTTAGAAACGAAAAGGTCTATTCGAGATTTAAAAATTACACATAATGGAGTAAGAGTATCACAGACGAAGAACTCTAATTAAGAGTTAAACAACACTCAAACAGAGTGGGATTAACAACAAACGAAGAACTCTTCTTGAGAGATAAACAACACACTAAAGAAGTGGTATAATGACAAAACGAAAAAGTATATTCGACATATAAATATACACATAAAGGAGTAAGAGTATCACAAACGATGAACTCTAATGGAGAGTTAAACAACAAACAAAATTAAGAAGTGGGATAAACAATAAACGAACAACTTTGCCTGAGAGATAAACAACATACAAAAGGAGTGGTATAATGAGAAACGAAAAAGTATATTCGAGATTTAAAATATACACAGAAAGGAGTAAGAGTGTCACAAACGATGAACTCTAATGGAGAGTTAAACAACAAACAAAAGGAGTGGGATAAACAACAAACGAACAACTTTGCCTGATAGATAAACAACATACAAAAGGAGTGGGATTATGAGAAACGAAAAGTTCTATTCGAGATTTAAAAATTACACAGAAAGGAGTAAGAGTATCACAGACGAAGAACTCTAATTAAGAATTAATCAACACACAAAAGGAGTGGGATTAACAACAAACGAACAACTCCAGTTGAGAGACAAACAACACACTACAGGAGTGGGATAATGAGAAACGAAAAAGTCTATTCCAGATTTAAAATATACACAGAAAGGAGTGGGATAAACAACAAACGAACAACTTTGCCTGAGGGGTAAACAAAACACTAAAGGAGTGGGATAATGAGAAATAAAAAGGTGTATTCGAGATTTAAAAATTACACAGAAAGGAGTAAGGGTATCATACACGAAGAACTCTAATTAAGAGTTAAACAACACAAAAAAGACGTGGGATTAAGAACAAACGAACAACTCTAGTTGAGAGATAAACAAAACACTAAAGGAGTGTGATAATGAGAAACGAAAAAGTCTATTCGAGATTTAAAAAATACACAGAAAGGAGTTCTACCTCAAACGAAGAACTCTAATTAAGAGTTAAACAATACACAAAAGGAGTGGGATTAACAACAAACGAACAACTCTGCTTGAGAGATAAACAACACACAAGAGGAGTGTGATAATGAGAAACGAAAAAGTCTATTTGAGATTTAAAATATACACAGAAAGGAGTAAGAGTATCACAAACGAAGAACTCTAATCGAGAGTTAAACAACACGCAAAAGGAGTGGGATTAACAACAAAGGAACAACTCGACTTGAGAGATAAACTACACACTAGAGGAATGTGATAATGAGAAACGAAAAAGTCTATTATAGATTTAAAAAATACACAGAAAGGAGTTCTATCTCAAACGTAGAACTCTATTTAAGAGTTAAACAACAAACAAATGGAGTGGGATAAACAACAAACGAACAACTCTGCTTGAGAGATAAACAACACACTAACGGAGTGGGATAATTAGAAACGAAAAGGTCTATTCGAGATTTAAAAATTACACATAATGGAGTAAGAGTATCACAGACGAAGAACTCTAATTAAGAGTTAAACAACACTCAACCGGAGTGGGATTAACAACAAACGAAGAACTCTTCTTGAGAGATAAACAACACACTAAAGAAGTTGTATAATGACAAAACAAAAAAGAATATTCGACATATAAATATACACATAAAGGAGTAAGAGTATCACAAACGATGAACTCTAATGGAGAGTTAAACAATAAACAAAATTAACGAGTGGGATAAACAACAAACGAACAACTTTGCCTGAGAGATAAACAACATACAAAAGGAGTGGTATAATGAGAAACGAAAAAGTATATTCGAGATTTAAAATATACACATAAAGCAGTAAGAGTATCACAAATGATGAACTCTAATGGAGAGTTAAACAACAAACAAAATTAAGGAGTGGGATAAAAAACAAACGAACAACTTTGCCTGAGAGATAAACAACATACAAAACGAGTGGGATTATGAGAAACGAAAAGTTCTATTCGTGATTTAAAAATTACACAGAAAGGAGTAAGAGTATCACAGACGAAGAACTCTAATTAAGAATTAAACAACACACAAAAGGAGTGGGATTAACAACAAATGAACAACTCCACTTGAGAGACAAACAACACACTAAAGGAGTGGGATATTGAGAAACGAAAAAGTCTATTCCAGATTTAAAATATACACAGAAAGGAGTAAGAGTATCAGAAATGAAGAATTCTAATGGAGAGTTAAACAACACACAAAAGGAGTGGGATTATGAGAAGCGAAAAGGTCTATTCGAGATTTAAAAATTACACAAAAAGGAGTAAGAGTATCACAGACGAAGAACTCTAATTAAGAGTTAAACAACACACACAAGGAGTGGGATAAACAAGAAACGAACAACTCTACTTGAGAAATAAAAAACACACTAGAGGACTGTGATAATGAGAAACGAAAAAGTCTATTCAAGATTTAAAAAATACAAAGAAAGGAGTTCTACCTCAAACGAAGAACTCTAATTAAGAGTTAAACAACACACAAAAGGAGTGGGATAAACAACAAACGAAAAACTCTGGTTGAGAGATAAACAACACACAAGAGGAGTGTGATAATGAGAAATGAAAAAGTCTATTCGAGATTTAAAATATACACAGAAAGGAGTAAGAGTATCACAAACGAAGAACTCTAATGGAGAGTTAAACAACACGCAAAAGGAGTGGGATTAACAACAAAGGAACAACTTTGCCCGAGAGATAAACAACACACTAAAGGAGTGTGATAATGAGAAACGAAAAAGTCTATTCGAGATTTAAAAAATACACAGAAAGGAGTTCTATCTCAAACGAAGAACTCTAATTAAGAATTAAACAACACACAAAAGGAGTGGGATTAACAAGAAACGAACAACTCCACTTGAGAGACAAACAACACACTACAGCAGTGGGACAATGAGAAACGAAAAAGTCTATTCCAGATTTAAAATATACACAAAAAGGAGTAAGAGTATCAGAAACGAAGAATTCTAATGGATAGTTAAACAACACACAAAAGGAGTGGGATAAACAACAAACGAACAACTTTGCCCGAGAGATAAACAACACACAAAAGGAGTGGGATTACAAGAAAGGTCTATTCAAGATTTAAAAATTACACATAAAGGATTAATAGTATCACAGACGAAGAACTCTAATTAAGAGTTAAACAACACACACAAGGAGTGGGATAAACAACAAACGAACAACTCTACTTGAGAGATAAACAACACAATAAAGGAGTGTGATAACGAGAAACGAAAAAGTCTATTAGAGATTTAAAAAATACACAGAAACGAGTTCTATCTCAAACGAAGAACTCTAATTAAGAGTTAAACAACAAACAAATGGAGTGGGATAAACAACAAACGAACAAATCTGATTGAGAGATAAACAACACACTGAAGGAGTGGGATAATTAGAAACGAAAAGGTCTATTCGAGATTTAAAAATTACTCATAATGGAGTAAGAGTATCACAGACGAAGAACTCTAATTAAGAGATAAACAACACTCAAACGGAGTGGGATTAACAACAAATGAAGAACTCTGCTTGAGAGATAAACAACACACTAAAGGAGTGGGATCATGTGAAACGAAAATGTTTATTCGAGATTTAAAATATACACAAAAAAGAGTAAGAGCATCACAAACGAAGAATTCTAATGGAGAGTTAAACAACACACAAAAGGAGTGGGATAAACAACAAACGAACAAGTTTGCCTGAGAGGTAAAGAAAACACTAAAGGAGTGGGATAATGAGAAAGGAAAAGGTCTATTCGAGATTTAAAAATTACACAGGAAGGAGTAAGGGTATCATAGATGAAGAACTCTAATTAAAAGTTAAACAACACACAAAAGAAGTGGGATTAACAACAAACGAAGACAACTCTGCTTGAGAGATAAACAACACACTAAAGGAATGTGATAATGAGAAACGAAAAAGTCTATTCGAGATTTAAAAAATACACAGAAAGGAGTTCTATCTCAAACGAAGAACTCTAATTAAGAATTAAACAATACACAAAAGGAGTGGGATTAACAACAAACGAACAACTCCACTTGAGAGACAAACAACACACTACAGGAGTGGGATAATGAGAAACGAAAAAGTCTATTCCAGATACAAAATATACACAAAAAGGAGTAAGAGTATCAGAAACGAAGAATTCTAATGGAGAGTTAAACAACACACAAAAGGAGTGGGATAAACAACAAACGAACAACTTTGCCCGAGAGATAAACAACACACAAAAGGAGTGGGATTACGAGAAACGAAAAGGTCTATTCGAGATTTAAAAATTACACATAACGGAGTAATAGTATCACAACGAAGAACTCTAATTAAGAGTTAAACAACACACACAAGGAGTGGGATAAACAACAAACGAACAACTCTACTAAAGAGATAAACAACACAATAAAGGAGTGTGATAATGAGAAACGAAAAAGTCTATTAGAGATTTAAAAAATACACAGAAAGGAGTTCTATCTCAAACGAAGAACTCTATTTATGAGTTAAACAACAAACAAATGGAGTGGGATAAACAACAAACGAACAACTCTGCTTGAGAGATAAACAACACACTAAAGGAGTGGGATAATTAGAAACGAAAAGGTCTATTCGAGATTTAAAAATTACACATAATGGAGTAAGAGTATCACAGACGAAGAACTCTAATTAAGAGTTAAACAACACTCAAACGGAGTGGGATTAACAACAAACGAATAACTCTGCTTGAGAGATAAACAACACACTAAAGGAGTGAGATCATGTGAAACGAAAATGTTTATTCGAGATTTAAAAAATACACAAAAAAGAGTAAGAGCATCACAAACGAAGAATTCTAATGGAGAGTTAAACAACACACAAAAGGAGTGGGATAAACAACAAACGAACAACTTTGCCCGAGAGATAAACAACACACAAAAGGAGTGGGATTACGAGAAACGAAAAGGTCTATTCGAGATTTAAAAATTACACATAAAGGAGTAATAGTATCACCGACGAAGAACTCTAATTAAGAGTTAAACAACACACAAGGAGTGGGATAAACAACAAACGAACAACTCTACTTGAGAGATAAACAACACAATAAAGGAGTGTGATAATGAGAAACGAAAAAGTCTATTCGAGATTTAAAAAATACACAGAAAGGAGTTCTATCTCAAACGAAGAACTCTAATTAAGAGTGAAACAACAAACAAATGGAGTGGGATAAACAACAAACGAACAACTCTGGTTGAGTGATAAACAACACACTAGAGGAGTGTGATAATGAGAAACTAAAAAGTCTATTAGAGATTTAAAAAATACACAGAAAGGAGTTCTATCTCAAACGAAGAACTCTAATTAAGAGTTAAACAACAAACAAATGGAGTGGGTTAAACAACAAACGAACAACTCTGGTTGAGAGATAAACAACACACTAAAGGAGTGGGATAATGAGAAACGAAAAGGTCTATTCGAGATTTAAAAATTACACAGAAAGGAGTAACAGTATCACAAACGGAAAACACTAGTTGAGAGTTAAACAACAGACAAAAGGAGTGGGATAAACAACAAACGAACAACTCCACTTCAGAGATAAACAACACACTAAAGGAGTGGGATCATGTGAAACGAAAAAGTTTATTCGAGACGTAAAAAATACACAAAAAAGAGTAAGAGCATCACAAACGAAGAACTCTAATGAAGAGTTAAACAACACACAAAAGGAGTGAAATAAACAACAAACGAACAATTTTGCCTGAGGGGTAAACAAAACACTAAAGGAGTGGGATAATGAGAAACAAAAAGGTCTATTAGAGATTTAAAAAATGCACAGAAAGGAGTAAGGGTATCATACACGAAGAACTCTAATTAAGAGTTAAACAACACCCAAAAGAAGTGGGATTAGGAACAAACGAACAACTCTAGTTGAGAGATAAACAAAACACTAAAGGAGTGTGATAATGAGAAACGAAAAACTCTATTCGAGATTTAAAAAATACACAGAAAGGAGTTCTACCTCAAACGAAGAACTCTAATTAAGAGTTAAACAACACACAAAAGGAGTGGGATTAACAACAAACGAACAACTCTGCTTGAGAGATAAACAACACACAAGAGGAGTGTGATAATGAGAAACGAAAAAGTCTATTCGAGATTTAAAATATACATAGAAAGGAGTAAGAGTATCAAAAACGAAGAACTCTAATGGAGAGTTAAACAACACGCAAAAGGAGTGGGAGTAACAACAAACGAACAACTCTACTTGAGAGATAAACAACACACTAGAGGAATGTGATAATGAGAAATGAAAAAGTCTATTATAGATTTAAAAAATACATAGAAAGGAGTTCTATCTCAAACGAAGAACTCTATTTAAGAGTTAAACAACAAACAAATGGAGTGGGATAAACAACAAACGAACAACTCTGCTTGAGAGATAAACAACACACTAAAGGAGTGGGATAATTAGAAACGAAAAGGTCTATTCGAGATTTAAAAATTACACATAAAGGAGTAAGAGTATCATGCATTTAAGAACTCTAATTAAGAGTTAAACAACACTCAAACGGAGTGGGATTAACAACAAACGAAGAACTCTGCTTGAGAGATAAACAACACACTAAAGAAGTGGTATAATGACAAAACGAAAAAGTATATTCGAGATATAAATATACACATAAAGGAGTAAGAGTATCACAAACGATGAATTCTAATGGAGAGTTAAACAACAAACAAAATTAAGGAGTGGGATAAACAACAAACGAACAACTTTGCCTGAGAGATAAACAACATACAAAAGGAGTGGTATAATGAGAAACGAAAAAGTATATTCGAGATTTAAAATATACACAGAAAGGAGTAAGAGTTTCACAAACGATGAACTCTAATGGAGAGTTAAACAACAAACAAAAGGAGTGGGATAAACAACAAACGAACATCTTTGCCTGAGGGGTAAACAAAACACTAAAGGAGTGGGATAATGAGAAACGAAAAGGTGTATTCGAGATTTAAAAATTACACAGAAAGGAGTAAGGGTATCATACACGAAGAACTCTAATTAAGAGTTAAACAACACACAAAAGAAGTGGGATTAAGAACAAACGAACAACTCTAGTTGTGAGATAAACAAAACACTAAAGGAGTGTGATAATGAGAAACGAAAAAGTCTATTCGAGATTTAAAAAATACACAGAAATGAGTTCTACCTGAAACGAAGAACTCTAATTAAGAGTTAAACAACACACAAAAGGAGTGGGATTAACAACAAACGAACAACTCTGCTTGAGAGTTAAACAACACACAAGAGGAGTGTGATAATCAGAAACGAAAAAGTCTATTCGAGATTTAAAATATACACATAAAGGAGTAAGAGTATCACAAACGAAGAACTCTTATGGAGAGTTAAACAACACGCAAAAGGAGTGGGATTAACAATAAACGAACAACTCTACTTGAGAGATAAACTACACACTAGAGGAATGTGATAATGAGAAACGAAAAAGTCTATTATAGATTTAAAAAATACACAGAAAGGAGTTCTATCTCAAACGAAGAACTCTATTTAAGAGTTAAACAACGAACAAATGGAGTGGGATAAACAACAAACGAACAACTCTGCTTGAGAGATAAACAACACACTAAAGGAGTGGGATAATTAGAAACGAAAAGGTCTATTCGAGATTTAAAAATTACACATAATGGAGTAAGAGTATCACAGGCGAAGAACTCTAATTAAGAGTTAAACAACACTCAAACGGAGTGGGATTAACAACAAACGAAGAACTCTGCTTGAGAGATAAACAACACACTAAAGAAGTGGTATAATGACAAAACGAAAAAGTATATTCGAGACATAAATATACACATAAAGGAGTAAGAGTATCACAAATGATGAACTCTAATGGAGAGTTAAACAACAAACAAAATTAAGGAGTGGGATAAACAACAAACCAACAACTTTGCCTGAGAGATAAACAACATACAAAAGGAGTGGTATAATGAGAAACGAAAAAGTATATTCGAGATTTAAAATATGTTGGTCCATATAACGGCAAAGTAAAAGACTAGAGGGGGGGGGGGTGAATAGTCTTTTAAAACTTTTGTCGATAACAACTATTTCTCAGATATCTGAATAGATATCTGATACTTAGAATCAGAGTGCGGAAGACTTAATAAAGATAAGTGCGTAAACAATGCTAATAAGTGTGTGTGTTTGCTGAAGTATAAATACAGAAACGTAAATGACACAGCAAGTATAGTGGTATCTGGAGGTGGCGTAATCCTCCAACTAATCCACTTCGGTCTATCAGAGACCTAGAATTCACTAGAACAGATAATTGAGTTCTCCTTACAATAATCCTATTCTAAGATTCTTAACAATTGGTTCCCAATTAAATGTTCCCCTGAGTTGTTCCCTCGCCATGTACCAAGTACTTCCTATACCGTAAACCTTTGAGTTATTCCTCAGCTTCCCAAGCTAAGTACTTCCTATACTCAATAACCTTGAGTTACTTAGTTTCCCAAATCAAGTACTTCCTATACTCCGCAACCTTGGAGTTATTCCCGATTTTCAAACTAAGTACTTCCTGACTCCACGCCGCTTATGGTGTTGGTTTTGGTTTTGTTGTCGATGAGCGCCTTAATAACTTTTCGCTAATCGATAGCTCGTGAACTGTTACTTAATACACTTTACAACAGATGGTATCTTGTTCGATTTTATCGACCTAAGTCTTATGATATCTGCTCAAGAGAATGAATCTTTATAGTTGATCTTTGATTCAACTCCTTCACGTATAGCTTTGCTTGTTTAGGATCGTGACACTTAAACTTCAAGAGTTTACTCAAGATCAAAAGCTTTGGTCGCAATGTAAAGCTTTGTGAGTAAGTAAGTTGCTTTGAGAGAGTAAGACGCTCAAGCTTTTCAAATTATGTCATGTGTCTAAGGTCTTTTCTCAAGCAGTCTAAGTGTTGATATTTATAGATGAATTTGAGTGCCGTTTGAATAGTATCCGTTAGGCTCAAATTCAAACTATCGATATCTGTGTATAGTACTGTAGGAGGTTTTGTCTTCTTCTCGGTTGTCGTTGCCTTTATTCAGACATCTATGTCCGTGCAATAAATGCATTGCACTATACTTTTGTCCTGTAGTGTCAACGGAACTATGCTTTGTATCAGAGACTAGTGTTGTCTGATTCTTTGTACGTCCTTATCTTCATTCTTCAGATATCACTTGTATTTATTGAAACAACTTTGTTTGCAATATATATTTCTCTTTCAGAAACGTGGTTAAAGCTCAAGGTATCTGAGAATAGATATCTGTGGACACTTTCCTTGTTTTTCAGATATGTATCTTATTTCTCAGATATCTCTTGTGACACAGTTTGTTTGAAACTATTCGTGTCTTTAAGATATCTGGATAAGATATCTGAACAATCAGATTCAGCAATCTTGTGCAGTTTTCTTCAAGTCTTCAATGTCGTTGAGCTTCGCTGATGTCTTCTTCTTAGTCTTCTCTTACATAAAATAAAAATTACATTTTGAGACCTAACATCCTATACAAGATTAGCTACACTATGATACTTAGTGGGTTTCCTCTTTTACAATGTTCAAGTGAACCAAGGGTACTAATCACCTTTCTGAGACTAAGATAAGTCATCATGTTGCTAATCAAAATCTAAACAGATATTTCTAACAAAATATCTAACAAATTTCCCCCATTTTGATCACCAACGATGACTATCCCTATTACAAATCTGGATGAGGAAACAATCCACCACTTAATCAATTCTTAAGATCTTTCAATTCATATAATTAAGTGCAGAAAGTAGACATCAACCAAATCACAAGGTGTGATCTTTGCTGACAAGTTATCTTTTATAGAATACTATCTGAGAGTAAGTTCTTCAGATAAGTCGCAACTAAAGATTACAGATAACTTTAATACATGATACGCTTAAGCTCAACAAAAAAATACAAAACTACATAGTAAATTAGGACAACAGAGTAACCAAGCTCCAAGTAAACATCCTAAAGAACTAGTCTTCAAGTCTTCAATCTTCAAGTCTTCAACAAGATTTCTATGGATCGCTTGCAAATTTCCTATCTCCAAACCTTTGATGTCATCGTAATAATCATAGAGAAGAGTTCGACAAGCATCTCGTGTCTCGCAAATCCACGCACCTCTTTCAGGTTTTGGTAGGATTTTTCGCAAAATGCTCAACCCATAGGTACTTTCCCCACTTCCGTGCATGCTCTATTCTCGATATCCTAAAGCTTGAAGTATTCGAGATAATCTTCGACATCCGATGTCACCCTTGTATTGATCTTCCGTTAGATAGAACGACTCTGTGGTTCCACAACAGTCTTTCTCTCAGGCTCGCTCGTGATATTCGTAATTCGTGCACATCATCCTGCTTTCCATATGGACATTCATCGAGAGGTCCTTCTTCACGGCTTCAGCTTCGACAACTTCAAAATCCAACCATGCTTTGATGTGATTGGTGTTGATCAAGGTAGGTTTATTCTTTCTCCATGCCATGAGTTGTTTATGGATTGGTTCTAAATCTTGAATTTACCAATAGATGCTTAAGTTCCGTAATCCAATAGCCATTTTTTCGATTGATGCACCAGAGACAGAGGAATCATTGTCATACTTCACATACTCTATTTCGCTTCTTCCGCCCGAGTGGAAGTCGGCTTTGTCTTTGCTCACTCTCACCTTTCCTTCGCCTTGAATTCTCTTCGGTTGTTGTTGAAGAACCACCACCGGATAGACTTGGTATTTCCAGAGGGTGTTTTAGCCGCCAAAGGCTTTGCGCCTATGGGCTGCCAGCTTTCAATTTTTCTTTTTCTGTGAAGAGGAGCTTCATCTTCATCAGACTCTTCATCATCATCAAGATTAGATATAGTGAGAGATTCACAGCCTACGTCATTGCCCAGGGACTTGATTTGACCTTCTTCTTCTTCGTAAGATTCATCAATCCTCTAACTTGTCTTCCTCGAGCCTTGGTACTTGGAGGTTTCGTGCCATGGCCCTTGTTACCATTTTGGTTCCTTCTTGGTTTCGAAGCTACTATTTGCAAAGCACTGGCTTGAGGAGGGTTCATTGATTCCGAGTGGTATCGGAAGTTTTTCTTCTTCCTTTCCGAGCCGCACTACCCAGATTTCTTCTTGTTTTCATCTCCTTCTTCCCATTCCCCGACTTTGAGGTCCAGATTTGTACTTTCTTTCCCTTAGTCATTGTCATCGACTCACCTCATAAAGGAATCTGAGAGAGAGTCAAAGTGCCCTTGTAGATAATTATAGGCAGTGACCAACTTCTGAAGTTCGGCTTTAAGCTCCTGATTTTGCTTGATAAGTCCATTGTCCTTATCAGTGAGCTCTACTAATGGGCCTAGGATGGCATCCGCTTCCAGAAGGTAACTGCCTCTTGAAAAGCTTTTTCACTAAAGACGATCGTCATCCCTTATCATTCCTGCATCTTTCCGAGCAATGACTATGCTAGTTGTTCTCGAGTGATGAGCTCAGGAACTTTCTCATTTCGTAGGGACGAGGCAATTACTTCCTTGTTTCGTGAAGACATCTCCTTGTTCGAGTAGCCAAGATTGCACTGCTCATGTATTCATGGATCGGACGCTTTCGCGCTTTGAATATTGTAGGAGCAATCAACTTCCTTTTCAAGTGAGAAACCGCGAAATGTTCATTGCGGTGTTCGCCAAAGTCTTGTCTTCTTCATCATCCGAAAGTGATTAGCCTAGTGATCTTCATCCTCTCGACATTTTCATCGATCGACGAGTCCAAAGAACCATCTCGTAGATTGGTTTCTTTCCTTCGGGAGGAGGATGGTACTTCTTCAAGATGATGCGCCTTAACATCATGCTTGATTTCGTATACTTCTTCAAGACGAAGTTCTTTGGTGATCTCGCACAACATCCCGTAGCTCTTTAACCTCGTAGTAAGCAATCATTTCTTCTAAGTATAGATCTTGTAGTTGATCAATCTTATCTCCGGATTTAGCTATTTGATCTTCCAGCTTGAAGATGGAGCGTTGTTCTTCTTCCAACAGCTTGTCCGAGTCGAGCGTATCCGTTTGAGTGTTTAAGATTTTCTTATTGGTTTCTTCGTAAAGCTCAACTACTTGCTCAAGAGTAATCGCGTTGGTTAGAAGATGGATGAGTAGATTTCTGAGGTGATGAGACGGAGATTTCTGTGAAGTCTTCTCAGTTTGTTTTTCAGCAGCTGAGGCATTGTTTCTCTGTGAAATTCCTCCGGTCCCTGGTGCAGGGGCATCATCATCATCCTTTTGTCATTATCATCCTTTGGTGATGGTCAAGGAGGTTCATCAAAGTAATTGTCATTCATTTCTTCCTCCTCATCATCTTCAGATACAAGATTGATCACTTCCGGGATAGTGATCTTCTGCCCATTAACTTCTTCTTGTTCAGAAGGTATAAACTTCAGAGTCTGGGGCAGGACTGGCTTGAATGCCATCTGTAATCTTGTCCACCATCCGCCTGCTCAAAGGCATGTATCAAACTATGCGCCACTTCTCCGAAAAGTCCTTATGTAGTAGAGTCGAATCAGATATTGTTCTCAGAGGGAACATTGCTTGACATATGTTTCGTGTCAAGAGCTCGTGCTCGCCTGCTGGTTGATCGCTGATTCTCAATATTTCGTAGAGATCGAGCACCTTAACTTTTGCCATTTCTCAAGCATCAATATGCTTTCGGTGGTGTGAGCTTTGAAGAAGTGAAGTAGGTCCCTTGTTTCTTCAATGGGAACCTGCTTTGCATCTGTTTGAGCCTGAGTATGAACATCAGGCTCAGATACTTGTTCTATAGAGACGATTGGTGTCTCAGATATCTTGTTGTGAGGTGGAGACTGGAAGTCCGTCCTCATCAACCTTTCTTTCTTGAACTCGAGAAAATACAATACTTAGGAAATAGTTTGAAAGAACCTATGCATAAATATGCTTTTAATGAATTTCGATTGAGCTACTTACTTCCTCAACAGAAGCTCAGATTCATTTTCTCGTAAACTTGTGCGCTTCGGTGTTCTTTCGAGTGATGTAGCCTTTGGGGCTTCATCAATTTCCATTGATGGGAAGTCGCAACTTTATCCCTCGCATTTCTATTTCAAATAGCCTTCAAGTTTGAAGGCTCGTCAAGATGTTCTTCGTAAACCTTGTTGGTTTCGGGTTTGTCTCTCGCTTATGCCTTATCTTCTTCCATCTTAGTTGGAGCTCAAGAAAAATTTATCATGAATGAGCATACAAACATTTTTATCAAAAGTTAGTTCTCTTTAAGAAACATTTACCGTGGCATGTGCTCGATTTCTCAAGAGTCGAGGTCAAGGAACCTCTTTTCAAGATTCCGAGGTAAGCTTCTCTTCCTCTTGTTTCTCGATTTAACTCACCAGAATAAAGAAATTTTATGAGGAAACAAGATTTATAAGTATAAAATTTTCACAAGGTAAGAGTTAAACTACCATTTACCCGAAAGCCAGTCGATTGGTCTCGAACTTGTGACCTTTCTATACATTGGTCGCCTTGTCCAAAGGCGCTTTGTTTGAAGTTTCGGTACTTTACACTTTTCCGAGTGTGCAACTCAGCCTCCCTGTGTTGATCATTCCGAGTAGATGTCTCGCTTGATCCTCTCATGAGTCGGGGAACCCGCCATTTGCAGGATTTTCTTCAAAGATATCGTATTGCCGGTAATTCAAATGGAGTTCATTTACTATTTCATCAACCACTTGTGGTTGTTGTGGTTGTTGTGTTTGTGGTTGTGTGGTTGTCCGGAAGCGTAAGATTGATCAAGAGAATGTTCTTCCGTGTTTTAGATGTATGCTTCCATCAAGATTCCGCCAAAGACTAAAATACCACTCATCAGGGCTTTGTGAAGTTGTTCAAGTGAATCATTCCCTGATGATGTGTTTGCACCAACAACCTTTGCTATAGTCTCAGCAACCTGTGGTGTAGGTCCTTCTTCAGATACCTTATCACCAATTACTTTTTCAGTAACCTTAGCCCTCTTTGTTCTTTCTAGGACTTGAGAGATGACTAGTTCATCATCTTCATCGCCGAGCTCTCATCAAGATTGGGAACCGATTGGTCCATAACTCCCGCGTTTCGCAGATGGGGCTTGGTGCTTTTCACCACTCGGCAAAGATTTATATGCTCATCGCCAGTGCTTTCTCGCATTAGTCGCAACATTTCGAAAGCACTTTCTCTTGCCGAGTCTACTTGTTCAAGAGTTGATAACTCTTTGCAAAGATTGATGAGTTCATCCGCCATTATCGCCCATCGGCAATGCCCGCAGATATCCGAGAATTGACAACCTCTTCGGTGTGTCTTCCGATTTGCCAGACTTCTTTCTTGAAGTTCGCTTCTTGGTCGCAACCTTTCTTCGTATATCTTTCAGATTTTCTTCTTAGACCTTTCCGAGACCCAAGATCCTTTTTCATCGATTTGTATACTCATACTTGTAGAGTAAGTTATCGTCATGCATTTCAAATTGCCTCTCCGAGCTCAATGCCAAGCTTTTTCAAAGAAGTAGCATATCTTCGCACTATAACCCATCGTGACCTTTCGCTCACTAGTTCTTTGAAAATCTTAGCTCAAGCCTCAATCTTCTTCACGAATTTCATGAAGGCGATTTTCCCTAGTTAAAAGGGTTTTCCACTTTTGTCTTGTCGATTCAAAGAAGAACATCATGATCCATCGTTTCGCTTATCCGGTCAAGACCTCCTTGTAGACCATCAAAGCATCCGTGAAGAATGCAAGCCAAGATATCCCAAAGGAACCAACAGATGTCCGGTTCGGATGTCGCCAGCTTGAACTCAAGGTGTATCTGATTTTTCAAGATCACACACGCCACTATAAAGTTCTTTAACACCTTCAAGGAGTTCGCTATCCTCGTGTTTATTTCAAAATCCTTTCCAAGATTTTGAACCTCAAACAACTTACGTAAAGTTGTTAAGTCCGTATGATTTCCTTTCCGATCGAGGTTTTGATAGACACTATTTCAAAGCCTTCAGACACACAGAAATAATCCTAGAGTTGTTGTAAAATTCCAACACATCGAAAGTGATGAAATTCCACTTGGCGAAAGCGATAGAAAACCTCGATTTGTGCCTTTTCAAGCATGTCAAGAATCAATTTTCCGTCGCTTGGTTTTCTATTGCAGCAAGGAGGTATTCTCAACCATGGCACCACCCCAAATCATTCTCGTGACTTGAAGTCCAATGGTCGATTAAAGACTCCTACCAATGATTATTAATAACCAATCTCGTGCTTGCTTTTCAAGCATCAAAGGAGGATCGATTTCGTGTTGAAGTGTTCTTGGAGGCCATCTCTTTATATAGTGTAGGATTTGAAATTGGTGTTTGAAAGAGATTTGATTCAAAGGATTCTTTCGTAAAACTTAATCTTGATTTGCGTAGATTGTAGAGGGTTTGCAGAGAATCAAGAGAAGAATTTGCTATTCTTGTAAGATGAAATTTCGATTAGGCAAAAGTGATTTCATTTGCCAAAATCCTATATATATAGCAATGAATCCCAATGCATAAATACATAGAAATTGATTTTGTGTATACGATCTGTGATTTACAAACAAAGCGTGAGCAAAAGCTAGTTCGGCATTAAATGCTTAGTGGGCCATGTCCAATTTCAACAATTCACTATTTATCGTGAATTAATTTCCACCGCATGCATCAATCGCTAACTTCATCAAGGGTCACCATTGCTTCTCAAAGAATGATCACAATCGCAAGTGTAATTGTTCCCATTTAATGAGTTTTGGCGACTTGCTATCCAATCACAATTGTATGACCAAGGACACTGCTCGTGATCTTAATCTGCCTTATACTTAGGATTTTTCCAAGTTTTTCATCAAGATAGAAATAATGCGAAGTTTCAAGAGAGTAGTCGACCGCAGATAGTTATACTATTTTCTTTGTGTTCTATTTATAGAGTGATTCAGATATCCGAGTTCGCCTCTCGTAGATCTTAAGTTATCTTTTGCTCTTAGCCTTTTTGACTCGGATACCTGCTCCAGATTTCTCTTTCTCTTTTCCGATACTGCTCCAGATACCTCTTCTCCGATGCCCGCTCCAGCACCTCTTCTCGGTTTCGCTTCGTATACTGAACTCTTTCACCATCAGTAGTTTCATTAGTCCAAGACTATGTCTTAAGGCTAAGAATCTACTTTCTTGTAGTGGCTTAGTGAAGATATCTCAAGTTGGTCTTCAAAGCCAATCTTGAGTATCTCTATATCGCTTTTTCAACATGGTCTCGGCGAAGTGATGTCTAACATCAATGTGCTTTGTTCGCATGAAATTTAGGATTCTCGTAATCGCAATAGCACTTGTGTTGTCACGTAAAATGGGAGTTTTCTTCTCATCGAGTCCATAGTCTTTAAGTTGTTGTTGTATCCACGTAATTTGTGTTGCACAACAACCAAAGAAGAATATATTCACCTGTGGTAGAAGTTGCAATTGAGTTTTGCTTCTTGCTAAACCATGAGATAAGTCTAGTACCCGTAAACCGGCAAGTTCTCGAGGTGCTTTTCCTATCAAGCAATGATCCAAAGATAATCATTCGAGTACCCAAATTAAACTCAATCCACTTTTTTTAGGATACCACAACCCCTACATCTATCGCACTTTTACATACCTTAATATTTTCATAGCAAAGTTGTAGTGTTTGCATTGGATTTGTCTAAAATCTAGCACATACTCCAACGGCATATTGAATATCGTGTCTACTTGCAAGGAGGTAAAGTAGTGAACCTATCAATTTCCTATACTTATGTTCTTCAACACTCTTATCTCGATTCAAGATAGGTCATTTTGGTTCCAATGCTCATAGGTATCTTAGCATTCTTTCGTAAGGCTTAAGATTGAATTTGTAAGCATATCTTTGCATACTTTGTTCGACTAATGAATATTCCATCATTGAGTTGCTTGACTTGCAATCCTAGGAAATAATTCATTTCTCCCATCATGCTCATCTCAAACTTGCTTTTCATGAGATTTGCAAAGTCATTACAAAGTTGCTTGTCCTTAGATCCAAATATGATGTCATCAACATATACTTGAACTAAGAGTAGTTTCATCATGATTTAAGGTAAATAAAGTTTTATCAACTTCACCTTTCTTGAAACCACTTTTCAAGGTACTTGGCCAAAGTGTCATACCATGCTCGAGCCTGCTTCACCATACAGAGCTTCAGAGTTTATAGACCATTCTACTTTCCGAGGAAACTTCAAAGCCGTGGTTGCTCAACATAAACTTCTTCCGCAAGTTCACCGCTTAGGAATGCACTTTGACATCCATCCGATAAACTTTGAAATCTTTATGAGTCAAAAGGCTAGAAAGAGTCTTATTGCATCCAATCTGGCAACTGGTGCATATGACTCATCAAAATCTAAGCCTTCAGTCTGAGTAAATCCCTTGGCAACCAATCTTGCTTTGTTTCTGGTTATTTCACCAGATTCATTCATCTTGTTTCTGAAAATCCATTTAGTTCCAATCACAGATATTCCTTCTATAAATGGAACTAGTTTCCAGACTTTGTTTCTCTCAAATTGATCCAACTCTTCTTGCATTGCAGAGATCCAGTCTTGGTCTCCTAATGCTTCTTCAATATTTTTAGGTTCAATATTCGAGATGAAACATCTAAAGAGAGAGTTAGCATTTTCAGCTATTGCTCTCCCAGTCCTAACACCCTGATTAATCAGTCCAATTATATCCTTTGTAGGATGATCTTTGATCCATTTCATCATAGGTTTAGTGCTAGTAGGATCAATATCCAGGTGATCAGAATGTGAATCACTAAGATTTTGATTTGATACTTTTTCAGTATCTGAGATATCTGACATATGGGAGATGTCATGGATATCTGACAATTTTTCAGTGTTAGAGATATCTGAGACATGCATTTCAAAGATTCTTATTTTCGATACCTCTTCATGATGAAGGTTCTCAAGAACTGCTCCATTTCTGGAAAACTCATAGGAAATTCCTCATCATGTTTGTGAGTCATCTTGTTGTTACTAGGCTTTTCAAGCTTTTCTACGTCAGAGTCATCCTCACTTTCCATAATGATGTTCTTCTTTAGGATCCCTCAAGAATAGTTCTTTGAACTCGCGTCGAGAGTTCATCAATAGGAGGTGTTTTCTTATTTCCTTCATAGAATACAACATGAATCGATTCTTCAATTTTCTTTGTTCTTTGTTGTAAACTCGTAAGCTTTGCTGCTTGGAATAGCCAAGAAAACACCTTCATCCGCCTTTGGTTGAAATGTTCTCGATAATCTTTCCCATTGTTTAGAACAAAACATCTACAACCAAATACTCTCGGATGTTTGATATTAGGGTCTACCAACCAAGATTTCATAGGGTCCCGCCATGGTGTTTGTTTATCAAACATCTGCTCGAGTGTAGCAAGTCGTGTTTACGCCTTCAACCCAATAAATTTCACTTATTTCAAAGGTCGCCTAGCATTGTCCTTGCAGCTTCTTTAAGGTTCTGTTTCCTTTTGCAACACCATTTTGTTGAGGTGTTCTTACAGAGGAAAGTTGGTGTTGTATACCTTTGCAGGTACAAAACTCCTTTATGTACTGGTTGACAAACTCAGTACCATGGTCTGTTCTGATTGCAGATACCTTGTCATTTTTCATGACTTCAAGCTTTTTCAGCAAGTTTGGTATCTCCACCCTAGCATCAGATTTGTGTTTCAGAAAGACAACCCAAGTGAATCTTGAGAAGTCATCTACAACAACCAAACCATACTTCTTTCCTGCATAACTAGTTACAGATGATTCAAATAGATCCATGTGTAAAAGTTGTAGTGGTCTAACACTAGAGTGTCTGATTTTGGACTTGAAAGAGATCTTAGATTGTTTCCCAATCTGACAGGCAGAACAGATACCATCCTCTCTGAAAGATGTTCTGGGAAGACCAACCACTAACTCTTTCTTGGCAAGTCTATTCAGAGTTTTGAAGTTCAAGTGACTCATTCTTTTGTGCCATAACCAAGGTTTTCCTCAGTGACCAGATTGACTCACCATGAGACATTCTTCAACAGGCGTATGCCCAATCAGCAACATAAAGACTGCCTTTCCGCCGACCAACTAAGACTGTCTGCTTTGATTCATTGTCAATTAGTTTGCAGTATTTAGCTTTGAATTTTATAGTAAAACCCTTGTTTGCAAACTGGCTCATGCTAAATAGATTATATTTCAAATCCTTAACATGTAATACGTCAGTGATTGTTAAAGTCCCCAATTGACGCTACAAATCCCAGAGAGGGATTTAATTCTCCTCCAACAAATCTGATATCTGGTCCTGTGTTGCAAGCTTTGTAATCAACCAGATTTGCTTTATCTCCTGTCATGTGCTTTCCGCATCCACTATCAAATAGCCATTGTGCTTTAGTCCAGGAAGCATTCTGCACATAACAGGAAACAGGAGATTAGGTTCTCATATCTTTGATGGAACCGTCAGAATTAAAAGTTCTTCCAGTAGGAATCCATTTTTGAATGAATTTCTTTGAAATATGCTTTTGTCTGACAGGAACGTAAGCAGGAATTCTCTTTTCAGTGTTGTGTTTCTTTTCAGAGACGTACCCAACAGTTTTGTTTTTGACTTGTTTTTCCCACAAAGGTTTAGTCGCAACTGCCTTTCCTTTGTCAACAATCTTTGTCTTTTCACCGATACTATAGATTGCATGGGAACTATCTTGCTGAGTACTTACAAATGTTCTTTTCTCCTTACTCTTATTCAGAGTGATAGAACAATCTGACTGTGTATTCAGCCCAAGTCCTTTCTTTTCTGAAGGGTCTCTTAAGTAAGATTGTACTTTAGTAAGAGTGTCACTAGCTTTGGCATAAGATTGAAAAGATAGTTCTTTCTTCTTGAGTTCCTTGTTTTCAGAAAGAAGATTTTCATAATTCTTTCGTAACTCAGCCATTGCTTCATCATGTGACTTTTCACCTCGACATATCGAGCTTTGAGAAATGCATTTTCAGATCCTTTCTCTCGATTCTTTAACTAATTGAGAATTTTCCTTTCAAGAGAATTCTTTTCTTCTTCAAGGTTTTCGCTCTAGCTCGATCATTAGAAATTCTCTTCATAGATGTCAAGTTCTTTCCGAGATTTTCTATATTTTTATTTCCTCTTCATCACTTTCATAAGTGTAGCAAGAAGTATGTGTTACCTCATCACCATAAGATGCTTTTCTATGTTGGAGATGTCTGGTCCGTCAATTTCAGCAACTCCACACATTTCATTCTTTTTTAGGCCAAAGTCGATTATATCATGAGTTACTCCACATAATTCTGGTGATGGTAGGGTTGAATCATCTGAATTGTCATCTTCGTAACTGCCTCAACGCCTAGAGCATCCAAATTGAATTTGGATTTTCTTTCTTTCTTCGCTAACAAAGCTCGCTTCTTCAAGATTCTTCTATCTTTCTTGTCATCGTCCTTAGTTTGTCGAGGGTAGGACAATCCTTCTTGAAGTGGCTGTTTCGACAACAGAAATGATATCGCTTCCAATTTTGCTTCCTCAAGACATGATGCTTTCTCGAATGGTTTGTACAAATGAAGCTTTGCATATTTTTGTACTAGTGATAGTTTGAGCCTAGATGCTTTTTCAGCTTCTCTTTGGCTTTTCTTTTCTCAATTTCTCGACAAACAAATTTACTCATTTGCTTTGCAGCAAGAGCATCCTCGCCTCCTCCTTGCTTTTCTTCTTTCAAGTTCCTCGAGTAACTAGAGCAACATTCGCAACTTTTCATTGTTTGTTCTCTAAGTTCTCATAGTCAACAAGAGTAAGATGAGAGAAAAGTTCCATCGAGTGATACTGCATACCTTGTTAAAATAAAAGAATTTAGTATGCTCCCAATTGTGGTTAAGACTTCGACAATAGTCTTAATCTTCTCGCATCGAGAGTATCTATTGCTTTCCCAAGTCGCCATATCACTCATGAGAGTGGTAAACCAAATCAAGTTCTTCCGTAGTTTCAAGGGGACCTTGTTTGAAATTTTGAAATTTCAACTTTAGAACTTCAACTTGTTTTCGGTTTTCTGGCCCGCACAGATTTCTTCAATCAGCTGTGCAACTTTCGCCGCTTTAGCACCCCACGCTTTACATCGTATGTGCTCGTGTCGATCCGATGATGATGTTACGAAGCTTGACCATCCAGACGATTCCTCTTGGCATCTTCCGGATGTCCGTAGTTCTCTGGCTTTGGTTCAGAATAACTCGACCAAGAGATCTTCCACTAGTCGACGATCTGCTTGTGAAGATCCTTCGCTGATCTCTGCTCTTCCACTCAAACCTCCATGAATTGCTTAAGTTGTTGAATGACTATCGGGCCATTCTTTATTACTTCGATCATCTCGCCACTTATGGCTTCAAGGTGGAGCATCATGTTATTTTTCCATTTCGTAGTTCTCGTTTGAGAACGGGTGCATAACTCGTAGACATACCGCACACTTAACACACAAATTAAATAGTCCTCAAAAGTGGACAAAGTTCCTTCACCTATCCTGGGATCTAGGTTCAAGGTGTAAGGGTGAACCTCCGCCTCGATACCACTTATTGGTCCGATAACGGCAAAGTAAAAGACTAGAGGGGGGTGAATAGTCTTTAAAACTTTTGTCGATAACTATTTCTCGATATCTCAATAGATATCCGATACTTAGAATCAGAAAAGGAAGACTTAATAAAGATAAGTGCGTAAATAATAAGTGTGTGTGTTTGTCAAGTATAAATACGTAAACGTAAATGACACAAAGTATAGTGGTATCGGAGGTGGCGTAATCCTCCAACTAATCCACTTGCCTATCGAGACCTAGAATTCACTAGAATGATAATTGAGTTCTCCTTACAATAATCCTATTCTAAGATTCTTAACAATTGGTTCCCAATTAAATGTTCTCGAGTTGTTCCCCGGCCACCAAGTACTTCCTATACCGTAAACCTGAGTTATTCCCAGCTTCCCAAGCTAAGTACTTCCTATACTCAATAACCTTGAGTTATTACTTAGTTTCCCAAATCAAGTACTTCCTATACTCCTAACCTTGGAGTTATTCCCCATTTTCAAACTAAGTACTTCCGCATCCACGCCATTATGGTGTTGGTTTTGGTTTTGTTGTCGATGAGCGCCTTAATAACTTTTCGCTAATCGATAGCTCGTGAACTGTTACTTAATACACTTTACAGATGGTATCTTGTTCGATTTTATCCTAAGTCTTATGATATCTGTTCAAGAGAATGAATCTCAGATAGTTGATCTTTTGATTCAACTCCTTCACAGATAGCTTTGCTTGTTTAGGATCAGGACACTTAAACTTCAGTGTTTACTCAAGATCAAAAGCTTTGGTCGCAACAGAAAGCTTTGTGAGTAAGTAAGTTGCTTTGAGAGAGTAAGACGTTCAGCGTTTTCAAATTATGTCATGTGTCTAAGGTCTTTTCTCAAGCAGTCTAAGTGTTGATATTTATAGATGAATTTGAGTGCCGTTTGAATAGTATCCGCAGCTCAAATTCAAACTATCGATATCTCGTATAATCGTAGGAGGTTTTGTCTTCTTCTCAGAAGTTGTCGTTGCCTTTATTCAGACATCTATGTCCGTGCAATAAATGCATTGCACTATACTTTTGTCCTGTAGTGTCAACGGAACTATGCTTTGTATCAGAGACTAGTGTTGTCTGATTCTTTGTACGTCCTTATCTTCATTCTTCAGATATCACTTGTATTTATTGAAACAACTTTGTTTGCAATATATATTTCTCTTTCAGAAACGTGGTTAAAGCTCAAGGTATCTGAGAATAGATATCTGTGGACACTTTCCTTGTTTTTCAGATATGTATCTTATTTCTCAGATATCTCTTATGACATAGTTTGTTTGAAACTATTTGTGTCTTTAAGATATCTGGCTAAGATATCTGAACAATCAGATTCAGCAATCTTGTGCCGTTTTCTTCAAGTCTTCAATGTCGTTGAGCTTTCTACTTGGATGTCTTCTTCTTGGTCTTCTCTTACATAAAATAAAAATTACATTTTGAGACCTAACATCCTATACAAGATTAGCTAGACTATCATACTTAGTGGGTTTCCTCTTTTACAATGTTCAAGTGAACCAAGAGTACTAATCACCTTTCTGAGACTAAGATAAGTCATCATGTTGCTAATCAAAATCTAAACAGATATTTCTAACAAAATATCTAACAAAATATACATAGAAAGGAGTAAGAGTATCACAAACGATGAACTCTAATGGAGAGTTAAACAACAAACAAAAGGAGTGGGATAAACAACAAACGAACAACTTTTCCTGAAAGATAAACAACATGCAAAAGGAGTGGGATTATGAGAAGCGAAAAGTTATATTCGAGATTTAAAAATTACACAGAAAGGAGTAAGAGTATCACAGACGAAGTGTTATATATTTTGTTAGAATATCTGTTTAGATTTTGTTCAGCAACATGATGACTTATCTTAGTCTCAGAAAGGTGATTAGTACTCTTGGTTCACTTGAACATTGTAAAAGAGGAAACCCACTAAGTATGATAGTCTAGCTAATCTTGTATAGGATGTTAGGTCTCAAATTGTAATTTTTATTTTATGAAGAGAAGACCAAGAAGAAGACATCCAAGCAGAAAGCTCAACAACATTTGAAGATTTGAAGAAAACTGCACAAGATTATCGATCGTTATTCAGATATCTTAGCCGATATCTTAGACGAACAGTTTCAAACAAACTGTGTCACAAGAGATATCTGAGAAATGAGATACATATCTGAAAACAAGGAAAGTGTCCACAAATATCTATTCTCAGATACCTTGAGCATTAACCACGTTTCTGAAAAAGAAACATATATTGAAAACAAAGTTGTTTCAATGAATAACAAGTGGTATATGAAGAATGAAGATAAGGACGTGCAAAGAATCAGATAACACTGGTTTCTGATACAAAACATAGTTCCGTTGACACTACAGGACAAAAAGTAGAGTACAAAGCATTTAATGCACGGACAGAGATGTCTGAATAAAAGCAACGACAACTTCTGAGAAGAAGACAAAACCTGCTACAGTATTATACACAGATATCGATAGTTTGAATTTGAGCCTAACGGATACTATTCAAACGGCACTCAAATTCATCTATAAATATCAACACTTAGACAACTTGAGAGAACACACGGAACACAACTCAGAACACTGAATACGCCAAACATACGATCTCGATCTTACTCTCTCAAAGCATCTTACTTATTATCAAAGCTTTCATACTAAAGCTTTTGATCTTGAGTAAACATCAAGTTCTAAGTGTCCTGATCCTAAACAAGCAAAGCTATTATCTGTGAAGGAGTTGAATCAAAAGATCAACTATCCGAGATTCATTCTCTTGAACAGATATCATAAGACTTGGGTCAAGAAATCGAACAAGATACCATATCAGTAAAGTGTATTAAGTAACTTAGTTCACAGAGCTATCTGCATAATCAAAAGTTATTAAGACGCCATCCGACAACTCAAACCAAACCAACACCAAAACCACCGCGTGGAGTACAGGAAGTACTTAGTTTGAAAAATCAGGGAATAACTCCAAGGTTACCGGAGTATAGGAAGTACTTGATTTGGGAAACTAAGGAATAACTCCAAGGTTATTGAGTATAGGAAGTACTTGGCTGAAGAAGCTAGGGAATAACTCAAAGGTTTCTGAGTATAGGAAGTACTTGGCTGAAGAAGCTAGGGAACAACTCAGGGGGAACATTTGGTTGAGAACCAATTGTTCAGAATCTTAGAATAGGATTATTGTAAGGTTATCTCAATTATCTGTTCTAGTGAATTCTAGGTCTCTGATAGACCGAAGTGGATTAGTTGGAGGATTACGCCACCTCCCGATACCACTATACTTGCTGTGTCATTTACGTTTCTGTATTTATACTTCAGCAACACACACACACTTATTAACTGTTTCTACACTTATCTTTATTAAGTCTTCCGCACTCTGATTCTAAGTATCAGATATCTATTCAGATATCTGAGAAACATTTGTTATCGACAAAAGTTTTAAAAGACTATTCACCCCCCCCCCCCCTAGTCTTTTACTTTGTCGTTATTTGGACCAACACGAAGAACTCTAATTAAGAATTAAACAACACACAAAAGGAGTGGGATTACCAACAAACGAACAACTGCACTTGCGAGACAAACAACACACTACAGGAGTGGGATAATGAGAAACGAAAAAGTCTATTCCAGATTTAAAATATACACAGAAAGGAGTAAGAGCATCAAAAACGAAGAATTCTAATGGAGAGTTAAACAACACACAAAAGGAGTGGGATAAACAACAAACGAACAACATTGCCTGAGGGGTAAACAAAACACTAAAGGAGTGGGATAATTTGAAACGAAAAGGTGTATTCGAGATTTAAAAATTACACAGAAAGGAGTTAGGGTATCATACATGAAGAACTCTAATTAAGAGTTAAACAACACACAAAAGAAGTGGGATTATCAACAAACGAACAACTCTACTTGGGAGATAAACAAAACACTAAAGGAGTGTGATAATGAGAAACGAAAAAGTCTATTCGAGATTTAAAAAATACACAGAAAGGAGTTCTACCTCAAACGAAGAACTCTAATTAAGAGTTAAACAACACACAAAAGGAGTGGGATTAACAACAAACGAACAACTCTGCTTGAGAGATAAACAACACACAAGAGGAGTGTGATAATGAGAAACGAAAAAGTCTATTCGAGATTTAAAATTTACACAGAAAGGAGTAAGAGTATCACAAACGAAGAACTCTAATGGAGAGTTAAACAACACGCAAAATGAGTGGGATTAACAACAAACGAACAACTCTAATTGAGAGATAAACAACACACTAGAGGAGTGTGATAATGAGAAACGAAAAAATCTATTATAGATTTAAAAAATACACATAAAGGAGTTCTATCTCAAACGAAGAACTCTATTTAAGTGTTAAACAACAAACAAATGGAGTGGGATAAACAACAAACGAACAACTCTGCTTGAGAGATAAACAACACACTAAAGAAGTGGTATAATGACAAAACGAAAAAGTATATTCGAGATTTAAAATATACACATAAAGGAGTAAGAGTATCACAAACGATGAATTCTAATGGCGAGTTAAACAACAGACAAAAGGAGTGGGATAAACAACAAACGAACAACTTTGCCCGAGAGATAAACGACACACAAAAGTAGTGGGATTACGAGAAACGAAAAGGTCTATTCGAGATTTAGAAATTACACATAAAGGAGTAAGAGTATCACAGACCAAGAACTCTAATTAAGAGTTAAACAACACACACATGGAGCGGGATAAACAACACACTAGAGGAGTGTGATAATGAGAAACGAAAAAATCTATTATAGATTTAAAAAATACACATAAAGGAGTTCTATCTCAAACGAAGAACTCTATTTAAGTGTTAAACAACAAACAAATGGAGTGGGATAAACAACAAACGAACAACTCCACTTGAGAGACAAACAACACACTACATGAGTGGGATAATGAGAAACGAAAAAGTCTATTCCACATTTAAAATATACACAAAAAGGAGTAAGAGTATCAGAAACGAAGAATTCTAATGGAGAGTTAAACAACACACAAAAGGAGTGGGATAAACAACAAACGAACAACTTTGCCCGAGAGATAAACAACACACAAAAGTAGTGGGATTACGAGAAACGAAAAGGTCTATTCGAGATTTAGAAAGTACACATAAAGGAGTAAGAGTATTACAGACGAAGAACTCTAATTAATAGTTAAACAACACACACATGGAGTGGGATAAACAACAAACGAACAACTCTACTTGAGAGATAAACAACACAATAAAGGAGTGTGATAATGAGAAACGAAAAAGTCTATTAGAAATTTAAAAAATACACAGAAAGGAGTTCTATCTCAAACGAAGAACTCTAATTAAGAGTTAAACAACAAACAAATGGAGTGGGATAAACAACAAACGAACAAATCTGGTTGAGACATAAACAACACACTAAAGGAGTGGGATAATTAGAAACGAAAAGGTCTATTCGAGATTTAAAAATTACACATAATGGAGTAAGAGTATCACACACGAAGAACTCTAATTAAGAGTTAAACAACACACACAAGGAGTGGGATAAACAACAAACGAACAACTCTACTTGAGAGATAAACAACACAATAAAGGAGTGTGATAATGAGAAACGAAAAAGTCTATTAGAGATTTAAAAAATACACATAAAGGAGTTCTATCTCAAACGAAGAACTCTAATTAAGAGTTAAACAACAAACAAATGGAGTGGGATAAACAACAAACGAACAAATCTGGTTGAGAGATAAACAACACACTAAAGGAGTGGGATAATTAGAAACGAAAAGGTCTATTCGAGATTTAAAAATTACACATAATGGAGTAAGAGTATCATAGACGAAGAACTCTAATTAAGAGTTAAACAACACTCAAACGGAGTGGGATTAACAACAAACGAAGAACTCTGCGTGAGACATAAACAACACACTAAAGGAGCGGGATCATGTGAAACGAAAATGTTTATTCGAGATTTAAAAAATACACAAAAAAGAGTAAGAGCATCACAAACGAAGAACTCTAATGGAGAGTTAAACAACACACAAAAGGAGTGGGATAAACAACAAACGAACAAGTTTGCCTGAGAGGTAAACAAAACACTAAAGGAGTGGGATAATGAGAAAGGAAAAAGTCTATTCGAGAAATAAAAATTACACAGGAAGGAGTAAGGGTATCATAGATGAAGAACTCTAATTAAAAGTTAAACAACACACAAAAGAAGTGGGATTAACAACAAACGAACACAACTCTGCTTGAGAGACAAACAACACACTAAAGGAGTGTGATAATGTGAAACGAAAAAGTCTATTCGAGATTTAAAAAATACACAGAAAGGATTTCTATCTCAAACGAAGAACTGTAATTAAGAATTAAACAACACACAAAAGGAGTGGGATTAACAACAAACGAACAACTCTGCTTGAGATATAAACAACACACTAGAGGAGTGTGATAATGAGAAACGAAAAAGTCTATTTGAGATTTAAAATATACACAGAAAGGAGAAAGAGTATCACAAACGAAGAACTCTAACGGAGAGTTAAACAACACACAAAAGGAGTGGGATAAACAACAAACGAACAACTTTGCCTGAGAGATAAATAACACACAAAAGGAGTGGGATTATGAGAAACGAAAAGGTCTATTTGAGATTTAAAAATTATACAGAAAGGAGTAAGAGTATCACAGACGAAGAACTCTAATTAAGAGTTAAACAACACAAAAGGAGTGGGATTAACAAGAAACGAACAACTCTACTTGAGAGATAAACAACACACTAGAGGAGTGTGATAATGAGAAACGAAAAAGTCTATTAGAGATTTAAAAAATACACAGAAAGGAGTTCTATCTCAAACGAAGAACTCTAATTAAGAGTTAAACAACAAACAAATGGAGTGGGATAAACACCAAACGAACAAATCTAGTTGAGAGATAAACAACACACTAAAGGAGTGGGATAATTAGAAACGAAAAGGTCTATTCGAGATTTAAAAATTACACAGAAAGGAGTAAGAGTATCACAAACGAAAAACACTAATTGAGAGTTAAACAAGAAACAAAAGGAGTGGGATAAACAACAAACGAACAACTCGACTTCAGAGATAAACAACACACTAAAGGAGTGGGATAATGAGAAACGAAAAGGTCTATTCGAGATTTAAAAATTACACAGAAAGGAGTAAGGGTATCATAGACGAAGAACTCTAATTAAAAGTTAAACAACACATAAAAGGAGTAGGATTAATAACAAACGAACAACTCTGCTTGAGATATAAACAACACTCTAGAGGAGTATGATAATGAGAAACAAAAAAGTCTATTCGAGATTTAAAATATACACAGAAAGGAGTAAGAGTATCACAAACGAAGAACTCTAATGGAGAACTAAACAACACACAAAAGGAGTTGGATAAACAACAAACGAAAAACTTTGCCAGAGAGATAAACAACACACAAAAGGAGTGGGATCATGTGAAACGAAAAACTTTATTCGAGACTTAAAAAATACACAAAAAAGAGTAAGAGCATCACAAACGAAGAACTCTAATGCAGAGTTAAACAACACACAAAAGGAGTGGGATAAACAACAAACGAACAACTTTTCCTGAGGGGTAAACAAAACACTAAAGGAGTGGGATAATGAGAAATGAAAAAGTCTATTCGAGATATAAAAATTACACAGGAAGGAGTAAGGGTATCATAGAGGAAGAACTCTAATTAAAAGTTAAACAACACACAAAAGAAGTGGGATTAACAACAAACGAACAACTCTAGTTGAGAGATAAACAAAACACTAAAGGAGTGTGATAATGAGAAACGAAAAAGTCTATTCGAGATTTAAAAAATACACAGAAAGGAGTTCTACCTCAAACGAAGAACTCTAATTAAGAATTAAACAACACACAAATGGAGCGGGATTAACAACAAACGAACAACTCTACTTGAGAGATAAACAACACACTAGAGGAACGTGATAATGAGAAATGAAAAAGTCTATTATAGATTTAAAAAATACACAGAAAGGAGTTCTATCTGAAACGAAGAACTCTATTTAAGAGTTAAACAACAAACAAATACAGTGGGATAAACAACAAACGAACAACTTTGCCTGAGAGATAAACAACACACAAAAGGAGTGGGATTATGAGAAACCAGAAGGTCTATTCGAGATTTAAAATATACACATAAAGGAGTAAGAGTATCAGAAACGAAGAATTCTAATGGAGAGTTAAACAACACACAAAAGGAGTGGGATAAACAACAAACGAACAACTTTGCCTGAGAGATAAACAACATACAAAAGGAGTGGTATAATGAGAAACGAAAAAGCATATTCGAGATTTAAAATATACACAGAACGGAGTAAGAGTATCACAAACGATGAACTCTAATGGAGAGTTAAACAACAAACAAAAGGAGTGGGATAAACAACAAACAAACAACTTTGCCTGATAGATAAACAACATACAAAAGGAGTGGGATTATGAGAAACGAAAATTTCTATTCGAGATTGAAAAATTACACAGAAAGGAGTAAGAGTATCACAGACGAAGAACTCTAATTAAGAATTAAACAACACACAAAAGGAGTGGGATTAACAACAAACGAATAACTCCACTTGAGAGGCAAACAACACACTACAGGAGTGGGATAATGAGAGACGAAAAAGTCTATTCCAGATTTAAAATATACACAGAAAGTAGTAAGAGTATCAGAAACGAAGAATTCTAATGGAGAGTTAAACAACACACAAAAGGAGTGGGATAAACAACAAACGAACAACTTTTCCTGAGGTGTAAAAAAAATACTAAAGGAGTGGGATAATGAGAAACGAAAAGGTTTATTCGAGATTTAAAAAATACACAGAAAGAAGTAAGGGTATCATACACGAAGAACTCTAATTAAGAGTTAAACAACACACAAAAGGAGTGGGATTAACAACAAACGAACAACTCTGCTTGAGAGATAAACAACACACAAGAGGAATGTGATAATGAGAAATGAAAAAGTCTATTATAGATTTAAAAAATACCCATAAAGGAGTTCTATCTCAAACGAAGAACTCTTTTTAAGAGTTAAACAACAAACAAATGGAGTGGGATAAACAACAAACGAACAACTCTGCTTGAGAGATAAACAACACACTAAAGGAGTCGGATAATTAGAAACCAAAAGGTCTATTCGAGATTTAAAAATTACACATAATGAAGTAAGACTATCACAGGCGAAGAACTCTAATTAAGAGTTAAACAACACTCAAACGGAGTGGGATTAACAACAAACGAAGAACTCTGCTTGAGAGATAAACAACACACTAAAGAAGTGGTATAATGACAAAACGAAAAAGTATATTCGAGATTTAAAATATACACAGAAAAGAGTAAGAGTATCACAAACAATGAACTCTAATGGAGAGTTAAACAACAAACAAAAGGAGTGGGATAAACAACAAACAAACAACTTTACCTGATAGATAAACAACATACAAAAGGAGTGAGATTATGAGAAACGAAAAGTTCAATTCGAGATTTAAAAATTACACAGAAAGGAGTAAGAGTATCACAAATGAAGAACTCTAATTAAGAATTAAACAACACACAAAAGGAGTGGGATTAACAACAAACGAACAACTCCACTTGAGAGACAAACAACACACTACAGGAGTGGGATAATGATAAACGACAAAGTCTATTCCAGATTTAAAATATACACATAAAGGAGTAAGAGTATCAGAAACGAAGAATTCTAATGGAGAGTTAAACAACACACGAAAGGAGTGGGATAAACAACAAACGAACAACTCTGCCTGAGAGATAAACAACACACAAAAGGAGTGGGATTATGAGAAACGAAAAGGTCTATTAGAGATTTAAAAATTACACAGAAAGGAGTTCTATCTCAAATGAAGAACTCTAATTAAGAGTTAAACAACAAACAAATGGAGTGGGATAAACAACAAATGAACAACTCTGGTTGAGAGATAAACAACACACTAAAAGAGTGGGATAATGAGAAACGAGAAGGTCTATTCGAGATTTAAAAATTACACATAATGGAGTAAGAGTATCACAGACGAAGAACTCTAATTAAGAGTTAAACAACACTCAAACGGAGTGGGATTAACAACAAAACGAAGAACTCTGCTTGAGAGATAAACAACTCACTAAAGGAGTGGGATCATGTGAAACGAAAATGTTTATTCGAGATTTAACAAAATACACAAAAAACAGTAAGAGCATCACAAACGAAGAACTCTAACGTAGAGTTAAACAACACACGAAAGAAGTGGGATAAACAACAAACGAACAACTTTGCCTGAGAGGTAAACAAAACACTAAAGGAGTGGGATAATGAGAATGGAAAATGTCTATTCGAGATTTAAAAATTACAGAGAAAGGAGTAAGGGTATCATAGACGAAGAACTCTAATTAAAAGTTAAACACACACAAAAGGAGTGGGATTAACAACAAACGAACACAACTCTGCTTGAGAGTTAAACAACACACTAATGGAGTGTGATAATGAGAAACGAAAAAGTCTATTCGAGATTTAAAAAATACACAGAAAGGAGTTCTATCTCAAACGAAGAACTCTAATTAAGAGTTAAACAACACACAAAAGAAGTGGGATTAACAACAAACGAACAACTCTGCTTGAGATATAAACAACACACTAAAGAAGTGGGATAGTTAGAAACCAAAAGTTCTATTCGAGATTTAAAAATTACACATAATGGAGTAAGAGTATCACAGACGAAGAACTCTAATTAAGAGTTAAACAACACTCAAATGGAGTGGTATTAACAACAAACGAAGAACTCTGCTTGAGAGATAAACAACACACTAAAGAAGTGGTATAATGACAAAACGAAAAAGTACATTCGAGATTTAAAATATACACATAAAGGAGTAAGAGTATCACAAACGATGAACTGTAATGGAGAGTTAAACAACAAACAAAATTAAGGAGTGGGATAAACAACAAACGAACAGCTTTGCCTGAGAGATAAACAATACACTTAAGGAGTGGAAAAATGAGAAACGAAAAAGTCTATTCGAGATTTAAAAATTATCCAGAAAGGAGAAAGAGTATCACAAACGAAGAACACTAATTGAAGGTAAACAACACACAAAAGGAGTGGGATTAACAACAAACGAACATCTCCACTTGAGAGATAAACAACACACTAAAGGAGTGGGATCATTAGAAACCAAAAAGTCTATTCGACATATAAAAAATAGACAGAAAGGAGTAAGAGTATCACAAATGAAAAACACTAATTGAGAGTTAAACAACACACAAAAGGAGTGGGATGAATAACAAACGAACAAATCCACTTGAGAGATAAACAACACACTAAAGGAGTGGGATCAAGAGAAACGAAAAAGTCTATGCAAGATTGAAAAAATACACATAACGGAGTAAGAGTATCACAAACGAAGAACTCTAATGGAGAGTTGAAAAACTTACAAAAGGAGTGGGATGAACAACAAACGAACAACTTTGCCTGAGAGATAAATAACACACTAAAGGAGTGGGATAATATGAAACGAAAAGGTCTAGTCGAGATTTAAAAATTACACAGAATGGAGTATGAGTATCACAGACGAAGAACTCTAATTATGAGTTAAACAACACTCAAAAGGAGCGAGATAAAAAACAAACGAACATCTTTTCCTAAGAGATAAACAACACACTAAAGTAGTGGGATTATGAGAAACGGAAAGGTCTATTCGAGATTTAAAATATACACAGAAATGAGTAAGAGTATCACAAACGAAGAACTCTAATGGAGAGTTAAACAACACACAAAAGTAGTGGGATTAACAACAAACGAACAATTCTGTTTGAGAGATAAACAACACACTAAAGGAGTGGGATAATGAGAAAAGATAAAGTATATTCGAGATTTAAAATATACACATAATGGATTAAGAGTGTCACAGAGGAAGAACTCTAATGGAGAGTTCAACAACACACAAAAGGAGTGGGATAAACAACAAACGAACAACTTTGCCTGAGAGATAAACAACACACAAAAGGAGTGGGATTATGAGAAACGAAAAGGTCTATTCGAGATTTAAAAATTACACTGAAAGGAGTAAGAGTATCACAGACGAAAAACTCAAATTAAAGGTTAAACAACCCACAAAAGGAGTGGGATTAACAACAAATGAACAACTCTACCTGAGAGATAAACAACACACTAAAGGAGTGGGATTATGAGAAACGAAAAGGTCTGTTCCAGATTTAAAACTTACACATAAAGGAGTAAGAGTATCACAGGCAAAGAACTCTAATTAAGAGTTAAACAACACACAAAAGGAGTGGGATTAACAACAAACGAACAACTCCACTTGAGAGATAAACAACACACAAAAGGAGTGGGATTATGAGAAACGAAAAGGTCTATTCGAGATTTTAAAAATACACAGAAAGGAGTTCTATATCAAACGAAGAACTCTAATTAAGAGTTAAACAACACACAAAAGGAGTGGGATAAACAACAAACGAACAACTCCACTTCAGAGATAAACAACACACAAAAGGAGTGGGATTATGAGAAACGAAAAGGTCTATTCGAGATTTAAAAATTACACTGAAAGGAGTAAGAGTATCACAGACGAAAAACTCAAATTAAGGGTTAAACAACACACAAAAGGAGTGGGATTAACAACAAATGAACAACTCTACTTGAGAGATAAACAACACACTAAAGGAGTGGGATTATGAGAAACGAAAAGGTCTGTTCCAGATTTAAAACTTACACATAAAGGAGTAAGAGTATCACAGGCAAAGAACTCTAATTAAGAGTTAAACAACACACAAAAGGAGTGGGATTAACAACAAACGAACAACTCCTCTTGAGAGATAAACAACACACTAGGGCAGTGTGATAATGAGAAACGAAAAAGTCTATTCAGATTTAAAAATACATGTAAAGGAGTTCTATCTACAAGAAGAACTCTAATTAAGAGTTAAACAACAAACAAAAGGAGTGGGATAAACAACAAACGAGCAACTCCACTTCAGAGATAAACAACACACTAAAGGAGTGGGATAATGAGTAACGAAAAAGTCTATTCGAGATTTAAAAATTACACAGAAATGAGTAAGAGTATCACAAACGAAGAACACTAATGGAGAGTTAAACAACACAAAAAAGGAGTGGGATAAACAACAAACGATCAACTTTGCCTGAGAGATAAACAACACAAAAGGAGTGGGATAATGAGAAATGAAACGTCAATTCGAGATTTAAAAATTACACAGAACGGAGTAAGAGTATCATAGACGAAGAACTCTAATTAAGACTTAAACAACACACAAAAGGAGTGGGATTAACAACAAACGAACACAACTGTGCTTGAGAGATAAACAACACACTAAAGGAGTGTGATAATGAGAAACGAAAAAGTCTATTCGAGATTTAAAAAATACACATAGAGGAGTTCTATCTCAAACGAAGAACTCTAATTAAGAGTTAAACAACAAACAAAAGGAGTGGGATATATAACATACGAACAACTCTGCTTGAGAGATACACAATACACTAAAGGAGTGTGATTATGAGAAACGAAAAATTCTATTCGAGATTTAAAAATTACACATAAATGAGTAAGAGTAACACAGACGAAGAATTTTAATTAAGAATTAAACAACACACAAAAGGAGTGGGATTAACAACAAACGAACAACTTTGCCTGAAAGATAAACAACACACAAAAGGAGTGGGATTATGAGAAACGAAAAAGTATATACGAGATTTAAAATATACACAGAAAGGAGTAAGAGTATCACAAACGATGAACTCTAATGGAGAGTTAAACAAGAAACAAAAGGAGTGGGATAAACAACAAACAAACAACTTTGTGTGATAGATAAACAACATACAAACGGAGTGAGATTATGAGAAACGAAAAGTTCTATTCGAGATTCAAAAATTACACAGAAAGGAGTAAGAGTATCACAGACGAAGAACTCTAATTAAGAATTAAACAACACACAAAAGGAGTGGGATTAACAACAAACGAACAACTCTGCTTGAGAGATAAACAACACACTAAAGGAGTGGGATAATGAGAAATGAAAAAGTCTATTCGAGATTTAAAAAATACACATAATGGATTAAGAGTATCACAAATGAAGAACTCTAATTGGGGGTTAAACAACACACAAAAGAAGTGGGTTAAACAACAAACGAACAACTCTGCTTGAGAGATAAACAACACACTAAAGGAGTGGGATGATGATAAACGAAAAAGTCTATTCGAGATTTAAAATATACATGTAATGGAGTAAGAGTATCATAGACGAAGAACTCTAATTATGAGTTAAACAACACACAAAAGGAGTGGAATAAACAACAAACGAACAACTTTGTCTGAGAGATAAACAACACACTAAAGGAGTGGCATTATGAGAAATGAAAGGTCTATTCCAGATTTAAAAATTACACATAAAGGAGTAAGAGTATCACAGAGAGTTAAACAACACACAAAAGGAGTGGGATAAACAACAAACGAACAACTCCACTTGAGAGATAAACAACACACTAAAGGAGTGGGATAATGAGAAAAGAAAAAGTATATTCGAGATTTAAAAAATACAGAGAAAGGAGTAAGAGTATCACCAACGAAGAACTCTAATTAAGAGTTAAACAACAAACAAAAGGAGTGGGATAAACAACAAACGAACAACTCGAGAGATAAACAACACACTAAAAGGAGTGGGATAATGAGAAATGAAACGTCTATTCGATATTTAAAAATTACACGGAAAGGAGAAAGAGTATAACAAACGAAGAAGTCTAATTAAGAGTTCAACAACACACAAAAAGAGTGGGATTAACAACAAACGAACAACTCTGCTTGAGAGATAAACAACACACAAAAGGAGTGGGATTATGAGAAACGAAAAGGTCTATTCAAGATTTATAAATTACACAGAAAGGAGTAAGAGTATCACAGATGAAGAATCTAATTAAGAGTTAAACAACACACAAAAGGAGTGGGATAAACTACAAACGAACAACTCCACTTGAGAGATAAACAACACACTAAAGGAGTGTGATAATGAGAAAAGAAAAGGTGTATTCGAGATTTAAAAAATACAGAGAAAGGAGTTCTATCTAAAACGAAGAACTCTAATTAAGAGTAAACAACAAATAAAAGGAGTGGGATAAACAACTCTGCTTGAGAGATAAACAACACATTAAAGGAGTGGGAAAATGAGAAACGAAAAAGTCTATTCGAGATTTAAAAATTACACGGAAAGGAGAAAGAGTATCACAAATGAAGAACTCTAATTGAGGGTTAAACAACACACAAAAGGAGTGGGATAAACAACAAACGAACAACTTTGCCTGAGAGATAAACAACACACTAAAGGAGTGGGATAATGAGAAATGAAAAGGTCTATTCCGGATTTAAAAATTACAAATAAAGGAGTAAGAGTATCACAAACCAAGAACTCTAATTAAGAGTTAAACAACACAAAAGGAGTGGGATAAACAACAAACGAACAACTTTGCTCGAGAGATAAACAACACAAAAGGAGTGGGATTATGAGAAACGAAAAGGTCTATTCTGAGATTTAAAATTACACGTAAAGGAGTAAGAGTATCACATAAGAAGAACTCTTATTGAGTGTTATACATCAGACTAAATGAGTGGGATTAACAACAAACTAACAACTCGCTGAGAGATAAACAACACACTAAAGGAGTGTGATAATGAGAAATGAAAAGTCTATTCATGATTTAAAAACACATAGAAAGGAGTTCTATCTCAAACGAAGAACTCTGATTAAGAGTTGAACAACAAACAAAAGGAGTGGGATAAACAACAAATGAACAACTCTGCTTGAGAGATAAACAACACACTAAAGGAGTGGGATAATGAGAAACGAAAAAGTCTATTCGAGATTTCAACATTACACAGAAAGGAGTAAGAATATCATAAACGAAGAACTCTAATTGAGAGTTAAACAACACACAAAAGGAGTGGGATAAACAATAAACGAACAACTCTGCTTGAGAGATAAACAACACACAAAAGGAGTGGGATTATGAGAAATGAAAAGTCTATTCGAGATTTAAAATTACATGTAAAGGAGTAAGAGTATCATGCATTTAAGAACTCTAATTAAGAGTTAAACAACACACAAAAGGAGTGGGATTAACAACAAACAAACAACTCTACTTGAGAGATAAACAACACACTAAAGGAGTGTGATAATGAGAAAAGAAAAGGTGTATTCGAGATTTAAAAATACATGTAAAGGAGTTCTATCACAAACGAAGAACTCTTATTTAGAGTTAAACAACACACAAAAGTAGTGGGATAAACAACAAAAGAACAACTCATCATGAGAGATAAACAACACACAAAAGGAGTGGGATTATGAGAAATGAAAAGTCTATTCGAGATTTAAAAATTACACAGAAAGGAGTAAGAGTATCACAGATGAAGAACTCTAATTAAGAGTTAAACAACACACAAAAGGAGTGGGATAAACAACAAACGAACAACTCTGCTTGAGAGATAAACAACACACTAAAGGAGTGCGATGATGAGAAACGAAAAAGTCTATTCGAGATTTAAAAATTACACGGAAAGGAGAAAGAGTATAACAAACGAAGAAGTCTAATTAAGATTTAAACAACACACAAAAAGAGTGGGATTAACAACAAACGAACAACTCTGCTTGAGAGATAAACAACACACTAAAGGAGTGGGATAATGAGAAATGAAAAAGTCTACTCGAGATTTAAAAAATACATGTAAAGGAGTTCTATCACAACGAAGAACTCTAATTAAGAGTTAAACAACAAACAAATGGAGTGGGATAAACAACAAACGAACAACTCTGCATGAGAGATAAACAACACACTAAAGGAGTGGGATAATGAGTAACGAAAAAGTCTATTCGAGATTTAAAAATTACACAGAAAGGAGTAAGAGTATCACAAACGAAAAACTCTAATGGAGAGTTAAACAACACACAAAAGGAGTGGGATAAACAACAAACGAACAACTTTGCCTGAGAGATAAACAACACACAAAAGGAGTGGGATTATTAGAAATGAAAAGTCTATTCCGGATTTAAAAATTACACAGAAAGGAGTAAGAGTATCACATTTGAAGAATTCTCATTAAGAGTTAAACAACACACAAAAGGAGTGGGATTAACAACAAACGAACAACTCTACTTGAGAGATAAACAACACACTAAAGGAGTGGGATAATGAGAAACGAAAAGTCTATTTGAGATTTCAAAAATACAAAGAAAGGAGTTCTATCTCAAACGAAGAACTCTAATTAAGAGTAAACAACAAACAAAAGGAGTGGGATAAACAACTCTGCTTGAGAGATAAACAACACATTAAAGGAGTGGGATAATGAGAAACAAAAAAGTCTATTCGAGATTTAAAAATTACACGGAAAGGAGAAAGAGTATAACAAACGAAGAAGTCTAATTAAGAGTTAAACAACACACAAAAGGAGTGGGATAAACAACAAACGAACAACTTTGCCTGAGAGATAAACAACACACAAAAGGAGTGGGATTATGAGAAATGAAAAGTCTATTCGAGATTTAAAAAATACACAGAATGGAGTAAGAGTATCACAAATGAAGAACTCTAATTAAGAGTTCAACAACACACAAAAAGAGTGGGATTAACAACAAACGAACAACTCTGCTTGAGAGATAAACAACACACTAAAGGAGTGGGATGATGAGAAATGAAAAAGTCTATTCGAGATTTAAAAAATACACTGAAAGGAGTAAGAGTATCTCAAACGAAGAACTCTAATTAAGAGTAAACAACAAACAAAAGGAGTGGGATAAACAACAAACGAACAACTCTGCTTGAGAGATAAACAACACACTATAGATAAACAACACACAAAAGGAGTGGGATTATGAGAAATGAAAAGTCTATTCGAGATTTAAAAATTACATGTAAAGGAGTAAGAGTATCACAGATTTAGAACACTAATTGAGAGTTAAACAACACACAAAAGGAGTGGGATAAACAACAAACGAACAACTCTGCTTGAGAGATAAACAACACATTAAAGGAGTGGGATAATGAGAAACGAAAAAGTCTATTCGAGATTTAAAAATTACACGGAAAGGAGAAAGAGTATAACAAACGAAGAAGTCTAATTAAGAGTTCAACAACACACAAAAAGAGTGGGATTAACAACAAACGAACAACTCTGCTTGAGAGATAAACAACACACTAAAGGAGTGGGATAATGAGAAACGAAAAAGTCTATTCGAGATTTATATATTACACGGAAAGGAGAAAGTGTATAACAAACAAAGAAGTCTAATTAAGAGTTAAACAACACACAAAAAGAGTGGGATTAACAACAAACGAACAACTCTGCTTGAGAGATAAACAACACATTAAAGGAGTGGGATATTGAGAAACGAATAAGTCTATTCGAGATTTAAAAATTACACGGAAAGGAGAAAGAGTATAACAAACGAAGAAGTCTAATTAAGAGTTCAACAACACACAAAAAGAGTGGGATTAAAAACAAACGAACAACTCTGCTTGAGAGATAAACAACACACTAAAGGAGTGGGATAATGAGAAACGAAAAAGTCTATTCGAGATTTAAAAAATACACAGAATGGAGTAAGAGTATCACAAATGAAGAACTCTAATTGAGAGTTAAACAACACAGAAAAGGAGTGGGATAAACAACAAAGGAACAACTCCACTTGAGAGATAAACAACACATTAAAGGAGTGGGATAATGAGAAACGAAAACGTCTATTCGAGATTTAAAAATTACACAGAAAGGAGTAAGAGTATCACAGACGAAGAACTCTAATTAAGAGTTAAACAACACACAAAAGGAGTGGGATAAACAACAAACGAACAACTTTGCCTGAGAGATAAACAACACACAAAAGGAGTGGGATTATGAGAAACGAAAAGGTCTATTCCAGATTTAAAAATTACACAGAAAGGAGTAAGAGTATCACATACGAAGAACTCTAATTAAGATTTAAACAACACACAAAAGGAGGGGGATTAACAACAAACTAACAACTCCAATTGAGAGATAAACAACACACTAAAGGAGTGTGATAATGAGAAATGAAAAAGTCTATTCGCGATTTAAAAAATACACAGAAAGGAGTTCTATCTACAACGAAGAACTCTAATTAAGAGTTAAACAACAAACAAAAGGAGTGGGATAAACAACAAACGAACAACTCTGCTTGAGAGATAAACAACACACTAAAGGAGTGGGATAATGAGAAATGAAAAAGTCTATTCGAGATTTAAAAAATACACAGAATGGAGTAAGAGTATCACAAATGAAGAACTCTAATGGAGAGTTAAACAACACACAAAAGGAGTGGGATAAACAACAAACGAACAACTTTGCCTGAGAGATAAACAACACACAAAAGGAGTGGGATTATGAGAAATGAAAAGTCTATTCGAGATTTAAAAATTACACAGAAAGGAGTAAGAGTATCATGCATTTAAGAACTCTAATTAAGAATTAAACAACAACACAAAAGGAGTGGGATTAACAACAAACGAACACAACTCTGCTTGAGAGATAAACAACACACTAAAGGATTGTGATAATGAGAAACGAAAAGTCTATTCGAGATTTAAACAATACACAGAAGGGAGTTCTATCTCAAACGAAGAACTCTAATTAAGAGTAAACAACAAACAAAAGGAGTGGGATAAACAACAAACGAACAACTCTGCTTGAGAGATAAACAACACATTAAAGGAGTGGGATAATGAGAAACAAAAAAGTCTATTCGAGATTTAAAAATTAAACGGAAAGCAGAAAGAGTATCACAAACGAAAAACTCTAATGGAGAGTTAAACAACACACAAAAGGAGTGGGATAAACAACAAACGAACAACTTTGCCAGAGAGATAAACAACACACAAAAGGAGTGGGATTATGAGAAATGAAAAGTCTATTCGAGATTTAAAAATTACACGGAAAGGAGAAAGAGTATAACAAACGAAGAAGTCTAATTAAGAGTTAAACAACACACAAAAAGAGTGGGATTAACAACAAACGAACAACTCTGCTTGAGAGATAAACAACACACTAAAGGAGTGGGATAATGAGAAACGAAAAAGTCTATTCGAGATTTAAAAAATACACAGAATGGAGTAAGAGTATCACAAATGAAGAACTCTAATTGAGGGTTAAACAAGACAGAAAAGGAGTGGGATAAACAACAAACGAACAACTCCACTTGACAGATAAATAACACACTAAAGGAGTGTGATAATGAGAAATGAAAAGGTGTATTCGAGATTTAAGAAATACAGAGAAAGGAGTTCTATCTACAACGAATAACTCTAATTAAGATTTGAACAACACACAAAATGAGTGGGATTAGCAACAAACGAACAACTCTGCTTTAGAGATAAACAACACACTAAAGGAGTGTGATAATGAGAAATGAAAAAGTCTATTCGAGATTTAAAAATGACACAGAAAGGAGTAAGAGTATCACAAACGAAAAACTCCAATGGAGAGTTAAACAACACACAAAAGGAGTGGGATAAACAACAAACGAACAACTTTGCCTGAGAGATAAACAACACACAAAAGGAGTGGGATTATGAGAAATGAATAGTATATTCGAGATTTAGAAATTACACAGAAAGGAGTAAGAGTATCACAAATGAAGAACTCTAATTGAGAGTTAAACAACAGAAAAGGAGTGGGATTAACAACAAACGAACAACTCTGCATGAGAGATAAACAACACACTAAAGGAGTGGGATAATGAGAAATGAAAAGTCTATTGAGATTTAAAAATACATGTAAAGGAGTTTTATCTACAACGAAGAACTCTAATTAAGAGTTAAACAACAAACAAAAGGAGGGATAAACAACAAACTAACAACTCCAACAATTGCTCGAGAGATAAACAACACACAAAAGGAGTGGGATTTTGAGAAATGAAAAGTCTATTCGAGATTTAAAAATTACATAGAAAGGAGTAAGAGTATCACAGGCGAAGAGCTCTAATTAAGAGTTAAACAACACACAAAAGGAGTGGGATAAACAACAAACGAACAACTTTGCCTGAGAGATAAACAACACACAAAAGGAGTGGGATTATGAGAAACGAAAAGGTCTATTCCAGATTTAAAAATTACACAGAAAGGAGTAAGAGTATCACATACGAAGAACTCTAATTAAGATTTGAACAACACACAAAATGAGTGGGATTAGCAACAAACGAACAACTCTGCTTTAGAGATAAACAACACACTAAAGGAGTGTGATAATGAGAAATGAAAAAGTCTATTCGAGATTTATAAAATACACAGAAATGAGTTCTATCTACAACGAATAACTCTAATTAAGAGTTAAACAACAAACAAAAGGAGTGGGATAAACAACAAACGCACCAACTTTCATGAGAGATAAACAACACACTAAAGGAGTGGGATAATGAGAAATAAAAAGTCTATTCGAGATTTAAAAATTACATGTAAAGGAGTAAGAGTATCACAAACGAAAAACTCTAATGGAGAGTTAAACAACACACAAAAGGAGTGGGATAAACAACAAACGTAACAACTTTGCTCGAGAGATAAACAACACACAAAAGAGTGGGATTATGAGAAATGAAAAGTCTATTCGGATTTAAAATTACATGTAAAGGAGTAAGAGTATCATGCATTTAAGAACTCTAATTAAGAGTTAAACAACACACAAAAGGAGTGGGATAAACAACAAACGAACAACTTTGAGAGATAAACAACACAAAAGGAGTGGATTATGAGAAACAAAAAGGTCTATTCGAGATTTAAAAATTACACAGAAAGGAGTAAGAGTATCACATTTGAAGAACTCTAATTAAGATTTAAACAACACACAAAATGAGGGGGATTAACAACAAACGAACAACTCTGCTTGAGAGATAAACAACACACTAAAGGAGTGTGATAATGAGAAACGAAAAAGTCTATTCGAGATTTAAAAAATACACTGAAAGGAGTAAGAGTATCTAAAACGAAGAACTCTAATTAAGAGTAAACAACAAACAAAAGGAGTGGGATAAACAACTCTGCTTGAGAGATAAACAACACATTAAAGGAGTGGGATAATGAGAAATGAGAAAGTCTATTCGAGATTTAAAATTACACGGAAAGGAGTAAGAGTATAACAACGAAAAACTTTAATGGAGAGTTAAACAACACACAAAAGGAGTGGGATAAACAACAAACGAACAACTTTGCCTGAGAGATAAACAACACACAAAAGGAGTGGGATTATGAGAAATGAAAAGTCTATTCGAGATTTAAAAATTACACAGAAAGGAGTAAGAGTATCACAGACGAAGAACTCTAATTAAGAGTTAAACAACACAGAAAAGGAGTGGGATTTACAACAAACGAACAACACTACTTGAGAGATAAACAACAGACTAGAGGAGTGTGATAATGAGAAATGAAAAGTCTATTCGAGATTTAAAAATACATGTAAAGGAGTAATCTATCAGACGAAGAATTCTAATTAAGAGTTAAACCACAAACAAATGGAGTGGGATAAAGAACAAACGAACAACTCTGCTTGAGAGATAAACAACACACTAAAGGAGTGGGATTAAGAGAAATGAAAAGTTCTATTTGAGATTTAAAAATTACACAAAAAGGAGTAAGAGTATCACAGACGAAGAACTCTAATTAAGAATTAAATAAGAAACAAATGGAGTGGGATAAAGAACAAACGAACAACTCTGCTTGAGAGATAAACAACACACTAAAGGAGTGGGATTATGAGAAACGAAAAGTTCTATTCGAGATTTAAAAATTACACAAAAAGGAGTAAGAGTATCACAGACGAAGAACTCTAATTAAGAATTAAATAAGACACAAAAGGAGTGGGATTAGCAACAAACGAACATCTTTGCCTCAGAGATAAACAACACACTAAAGGAGACTGATAATCATAAATGAAAAAGTCTATTCGCGATTTAAAAAATACACAGAAAGGAGTTTTATCTACAACGAAGAACACTAATTAAGAGTTAAACAACAAACAAATGGAGTGGGATAAACAACAAACGAACAACTCTGCATGAGAGATAAACAACACACTAAAGGAGTGGGATAATGAGTAACGAAAAAGTCTATTCGAGATTTAAAAATTACACAGAAAGGAGTAAGAGTATCACAAACGAAAAACTCTAATGGAGTGTTAAACAACATACAAAAGGAGTGGGATAAACAACAAACGAACAACTTCGCCTGAGAGATAAACAACACACAAAAGGAGTGGGATTATGAGAAATGAAAAGTCTATTCGAGATTTAAAAATTACACAGAAAGGAGTAAGAGTATCACAGACGAAGAACTCTAATTAAGAGTTAAACAACACACAAAAGGAGTGGACAACAAACGAACACAACTCTTCTTGAGAGATAAACAACACACTAAAGGAGTGTGATAATGAGAAACGAAAAAGTCTATTCGAGATTTAAAAAATACACAGAAAGTAGTTCTATCACAAACGAAGAACTCTAATAATAACTTAAACAACAAACAAAAGGAGTGGGATAAATAACAAACGAACAACTTCACTTGACAAATAAACAACACATTAAAGGAGTGGGATAACGAGAAACGAAAAATTCTATTGGAGATTTAAAAATACACAGAATGGAGTAAGAGTATTACAGACGAAGAACTCTAATTATGAGTTAAAGAACACACAAACGGAGTGGGATTAACAACAAACGAACAACTCTGCTTGAGAGATAAACAACACACAAAAGGAGTGGAATTATGAGAAACAAAAAGGTCTATTCGAGATTTAAAAATTACACAGAAAGGAGTAAGAGTATCACAACGAAGAACTCTAATTAAGAGTTAAACAACACACAAAAGGAGTGGGATTAACAACAAACGAACAACTCTGCTTGAGAGATAAACAACACACTAGAGGAGTGTGATAATAAGAAATGAAAAGTCTATTCGAGATTTAAAAAATACATGTAAAGGAGTAAGAGTATCACAACGAAGAACTCTAATTAAGAGATAAACAACACACAAAAGGAGTGGTATAAACAACAAACAAACAACTCTGCTTGAGAGATAAACAACACACTAAAGGAGTGGGATAATTAGAAACGAAAAGGTCTATTTGAGATTTAAAAATACATGTAAAGGAGTAAGAGTATCAAACGAAGAACTCTAATTGAGAGTTAAACAACACACAAAAGGAGTGGGATAAACAACAAACGTAACAACTTGCTCGAGAGATAAACAACACACAAAAGGAGTCGGATAATGAGAAATGAAAAGGTCTATTCGAGATATAAAAATTACACAGAATGGAGTAAGAGTATCACAGATGAAGAACTCTAATTATGAGTTAAACAACACACAAAAGGAGTGGAATAAACAACAAACGAACAACTTTGCCTAAGAGATAAACAACACACTAAAGGAGTGGCATTATGAGAAACGAAAAGGTCTATTCGAGATTTAAAAATTACACAGAAAGGAGTAAGAGTATCACAGACGAAGAACTCTAATTAAGAGTTAAACAACACACAAAAGGAGTGGGATAAACAACAAACGAACAACTTTGCCTGAGAGATAAACAACACACAAAAGGAGTGGGATTATGAGAAATGAAAAGTCTATTCCGGATTTAAAAATTACACAGAAAGGAGTAAGAGTATCACATTTAATAACACTAATTGAGAGTTAAACAACACACAAAAGGAGTGGGATAAACAACAAACGAACAACTCTGCTTGAGAGGTAAACAACACACTGAAGAAGTGGGATGATGAGAAACGAAAAAGTCTATTCGAGATTTAAAATATACATAGAAAAGAGTAAGAGTATCACCAACGAAGAACTCTAATTAAGAGTTAAACAACAAACAAAAGGAGTGGGATAAACAACTCTAATTGAGAGATAAACAACACACTAAAGGAGTGCGATTATGAGAAATGAAAAGTCTATTCGAGATTTAAAAAATACATTGAAAGGAGTAAGAGTATCACATTTAATAACTCTAATTTAGAGTTAAACAACACACAAAAGGAGTGGGATAAACAACAAACGAACAACTTGCTCGAGAGATAAACAACACACAAAAGGAGTGGGATTATGAGAAACTGAAAAGTCTATTCGAGATTTAAAAATTACATGTAAAGGAGTAAGAGTATCACAACGAAGAACTCTAATTAAGAGTTAAACAACACACAAAAGGAGTGGGATTAAAAACAAACTAACAACTCTGCTGAGAGATAAACAACACACTAAAGGAGTGGCATTATGAGAAATGAAAGGTCTATTCCAGATATAAAAATTACATAAGGAGTAAGAATATCTCAAACGAAGAACTCTAATTTAGAGTAAACAACAAACAAAAGGAGTGGGATAAACAACAAAACAAACAACTCTGCTTGAGAGATAAACAACACATTAAAGGAGTGGGATAATGAGAAAAGAAAAGGTGTATTCGAGATTTAAGAAATATAGAGAAAGGAGTAAGAGTATCAAAAAACGAAAAACACTAATTGAGAGTTAAACAACACACAAAAGGAGTGTGATAAACAACAAACGAACAACACTGCTTGAGAGATAAACAACACACTAAAGGAGTGGGATGATGAGAAATGAAAAAGTCTATTCGAGATTTAAAAAATACAATGAAAGGAGTAAGAGTATCTCAAACGAAGAACACTAATTAAGAGTAAACAACAAACAAAAGGAGTGGGATTAACAACAAACGAACAACTCTACTGAGAGATAAACAACACACTAAAGGAGTGTGATAATGAGAAATGAAAAGTCTATTCGAGATTTAAAAATACATGTAAAGGAGTTCTATCTCACAAACGAAGAACTCTAATTAAGAGTTAAACAACAAACAAAAGGAGTGGGATAAACAACAAACTAACAACTCGCTTGACAGATAAACAACACACAAAAGGAGTGGGATTATGAGAAATGAAAAGTCTATTCGAGATTTAAAAATTACACAGAAAGGAGTAAGAGTATCACAGACGAAGAACTCTAATGGAGAGTTAAACAACACACAAAAGGAGTGGGATAAACAGCAAACGAATAACTTTGCCTGACAGATAAACAACACACAAAAGGAGTGGGATTATGAGAAATGAAAAGTCTATTCGAGATTTAAAAATTACACAGAAAGGAGTAAGAGTATCACAGACGAAGAACTCTAATTAAGAGTTAAACAACACACAAAAGGAATGGGATTAACAACAAACGAAAAACACTGACGGAGAGATAAACAACACACTAAAGGAGTGGGATGATGAGAAATGAAAAAGTCTATTCGAGATTTAAAAAATACACTGAAAGGAGTAAGAGTATCTCAAACGAAGAACTCTAATTAAGAGTAAACAACAAACAAAAGGAGATGGATAAACAACTCTGCTTGAGAGATAAACAGCACATTAAAGGAGTGGGATAATGAGAAACGAAAAAGTCTATTCGAGATTTAAAAAATACACTGAAAGGAGTAAGAGTATCTCAAACGAAGAACTCTAATTAAGAGTAAACAACAAACAAAAAGAGTGGGATAAACAACTCTGCTTGAGAGATAAACAGCACATTAAAGGAGTGGGATAATGAGAAACGAAAAAGTCTATTCGAGATTTAAAAATTACACGGAAAGGAGAAAGAGTATAACAAACGAAGAAGTCTAATTAAGAGTTCAACAACACACAAAAAGAGTGGGATGAACAACAAACGAACAACTCCACTTGAGAGATAAACAACACACTAAAGGAGTGGGATAATGAGAAAAGAAAAAGTATATTCGAGATTTAAAAAATACAGAGAAAGGAGTAAGAGTATCACATTTAAGAACTCTAATTAAGAGTTAAACAACACAAAAGGAGTGGGATTAACAACAAACTAACAACTTACTTGAGAGATAAACAACACACTAAAGGAGGTGATAATGAGAAATGAAAAGTCTATTCGAGATTTAAAAATACATGTAAAGGAGTTCTATCACAACGAAGAATTCTAATTAAGAGTTAAACAACAAACAAAAGGAGTGGGATAAACAACAAACGAACAACTCTGCTTGAGAGATAAACAACACACAGAGATAAACAACACACAAAAGGAGTGGGATTATGAGAAATGAAAAGTCTATTCGGATTTAAAATTACATGTAAAGGAGTAAGAGTATCATGCACGAAGAACTCTAATTAAGAGTTAAACAACACACAAAAGGAGTGGGATAAACAACAAACGAACAACTTTGCCTGAGAGTTAAACAACAAACAACAGGAGTGGGATAATGAGAAACGAAAAAGTCTATTCGAGATTTAAAAATTACACGGAAAGGAGAAAGAGTATAACAAACGAAGAAGTCTAATTAAGAGTTAAACAACACACAAAAAGAGTGGGATTAACAACAAACGAACAACTCTGCTTGAGAGATAAACAACACACTAAAGGAGTGGGATAATGAGAAACGAAAAAGTCTATTCGAGATTTAAAAAATACACTGAAAGGAGTTCTATCACAAACGAAGAACTCTAATTAAGAGTTAAACAAACAAAAAGGAGTGGGATAAACAACAAACCAACAACTCGCATGAGAGATAAACAACACACTAAAGGAGTGGGATAATGAGAAACGATAAAGTCTATTCGAGATTTAAAAATTACACAGAAAGGAGTAAGAGTATCACAGACGAAGAACTCTAATTAAGAGTTAAACAACAAACAAAAGGAGTGGGATAAACAACAAACGAACAACTTTTCCTTAGAGATAAACAACACACAAAAGGAGTGGGATTATGAGAAATGAAAGGTTCTATTGGAAATTTAAAAATTACACAGAAAGGAGTAAGAGTATCACAGACGAAGAAGTCTAATTAAGAGTTAAACAACACACAAAAGGAGTGGGATAAACAACAAATGAACAACTCCACTTGAGTGATAAACAACACACTAAAGGAGTGGGATAATGAGAAACGAAAAAGTCTATTCGAGATTTAAAAAATACACAAAAAGGAGTTCTATCTCAAACGAAGAACTCTAATTAAGAGTAAACAACAAACAAAAGGAGTGGGATAAACAACTCTGCTTGAGAGATAAACAACACATTAAAGGAGTGGGATAATGAGAAACGAAAAAGTCTATTCGAGATTTAAAAATTACACGGAAAGGAGTAAGAGTATCAAAAATGAAAAACACTAATTGAGAGTTAAACAACACACAAAAGGAGTGGGATAAACATCAAACGAACAACTCTGCTTGAGAGATAAACAACACACTAAAGGAGTGGGATGATGAGAAACGAAAAAGTCTATTCGAGATTTAAAAAATACAGGGAAAGGAGAAAGAGTATAACAAACGAAGAACTCTAATTGAGACTTAAACAACACAGAAAAGGAGTGGGATAAACAACAAACGAACAACTCTGCTTGAGAGATAAACAACACATTAAAGGAGTGGGATAATGAGAAACGAAAAAGTCTATTCGAGATTTAAAAATTACACGGAAAGGAGAAAGAGTATAACAAACGAAGAAGTCTAATTAAGAGTTCAACAACACACAAAAAGAGTGGGATTAACAACAAACGAACAACTCTGCTTGAGAGATAAACAACACACTAAAGGAGTGGGATAATGAGAAAAGAAAAAGTATATTTGAGATTTAAAAAATACAGAGAAAGGAGTTCTATCTACAACGAAGAACTCTAATTAAGAGTAAACAACAAACAAAAGGAGTGGGATAAACAACAAACGAACAACTCAGCTTGAGAGATAAACAACACATTAAAGGAGTGGGATAATGAGAAACGAAAACGTCTATTCGAGATTTAAAAATTACACGGAAAGGAGAAAGAGTATCAAAAACGAAAACCACTAATTGAGAGTTAAACAAAACACAAAAGGAGTGGGATAAGCAACAAACGAACAACTTTGCTTGAGAGATAAACAACACACTAAAGGAGTGGGATAATGAGAAACGAAAAAGTCTATTCGAGATTTAAAAAATACATAGAATGGAGTAAGAGTATCACAAATGAAGAACTCTAATTGAGGGTTAAACAACACACAAAAGGAGTGGGATAAACAACAAACGAACAACTCCACTTGAGAGATAAACAACACACTAAAGGAGTGTGATAATGAGAAAAGAAAAGGTGTATTCGAGATTTAAGAAATACAGAGAAAGGAGTAAGAGTATCAAAAACGAAAAACACTAATTGAGAGTTAAACAACACACAAAAGGAGTGTGATAAACAACAAACAACTAACAACAACAACTTGAGAGATAAACAACACACAAAAGGAGTGGGATTATGAGAAATGAAAAATCTATTCCGGATTTAAAAATTACATAGAATGGAGTAAGAGTATCACATACGAAGAACTCTAATTAAGAGTTAAACAACACACAAAAGGAGTGGGATAAACAACATACGAACAACTTTGCCTGTGAGATAAACAACACACAAAAGGAGTGGGATTATGAGAAACGAAAAGGTCTATTCGAGATTTAAAAATTACATGTAAAGGAGTAAGAGTATCACAACGTAAGAACTCTAATTAAGATTTAAACAACACACAAAATGAGTGGGATTAGCAACAAACTAACAACTCGCTTGAGAGATAAACAACACACTAAAGGAGTGTGATAATGAGAAATGAAAAGTCTATTCGAGATTTAAAAATACATGTAAAGGAGTTCTATCCAAAACGTAGAACTCTAATTAAGAGTTAAACAACAAACAAAAGGAGTGGGATAAACAACAAAACTAACAACTCGCATGAGAGATAAACAACACACTAAAGGAGTGGGATAATGAGTAACGAAAAAGTCTATTCGAGATTTAAAAATTACATGTAAAGGAGTAAGAGTATCACAAACAAAAACTCTAATGGAGAGTTAAACAACACACAAAAGGAGTGGGATAAACAACAAACGTAACAACTTCGCCTGAGAGATAAACAACACACAAAAGGAGTGGGATTATGAGAAATGAAAAATCTATTCGAGATTTAAAAATTACATGTAAAGGAGTAAGAGTATCATGCATTTAAGAACTCTAATTAAGAGTTAAACAACACACAAAAGGAGTGGGATAAACAAAAAACAAACAACTTAGACTGACATATAAACAACACACAAAAGGAGTGGGATTATGAGAAACGAAAAGGTCTATTCGAGATTTAAAAATTACATGTAAAGGAGTAAGAGTATCACAACGAAGAACTCTAATTAAGAGTTAAACAACACAAAATGAGTGGGATTAACAACAAACTAACAACTCTGCTGAGAGATAAACAACACACTAAAGGAGTGTGATAATGAGAAATGAAAAGTCTATTCGAGATTTAAAAATACATGTAAAGGAGTTCTATCTACAACGAAGAACTGTAATTATGAGTTAAAAAACACACAAAAGTATTTGTATAAACAACAAACGAACAACTCTGCATGAGAGATAAACAACACACTAAAGGAGTGGGATAATGAGTAACGAAAACGTCTATTCGAGATTTAAAAATTGCACAGAAAGGAGTAAGAGTATCACAAACGAAAAACTCTAATGGAGAGTTAAACAACACACAAAAGGAGTGGGATAAACAACAAACGAACAACTTTGCCTGACAGATAAACAACACACAAAAGGAGTGGGATTATGAGAAATGAAAAGTCTATTCGAGATTTAAAAATTAGATAGAAAGGAGTAAGAGTATCACGCATTTAAGAACTCTAATTAAGAGTTAAACAACACACAAAAAGGAGTGGGATTAACAACAAACGTAACAACTCTACTTGAGAGATAAACAACACACTAAAGGAGTGTGATAATGAGAAATGAAAAGTCTATTCGAGATTTAAAAATACATGTAAAGGAGTTCTATCTACAACGAAGAACTCTACTAAGAGTTAAACAACAAACAAAAGGAGGATAAACAACAACAACACAAAAGGAGTGGGATAAACAACAAACGAACAACTTTGCCTGAGAGATAAACAACACACAAAAGGAGTGGGATTATGAGAAATGAAAAGTCTATTCCGGATTTAAAATTACATGTAAAGGAGTAAGAGTACCACAAAGTAAGAACTCTAATTAAGAGTTAAACAACACACAAAAGGAGTGGGATAAACAACAAACGAACAACTTTGCCTGAGAGATAAACAACACACAAAAGGAGTGGGATTATGAGAAACGAAAAGGTCTATTCGAGATTTAAAAATTACACAGAAAGGAGTAAGAGTATCACATACGAAGAACTCTAATTAAGATTTGAACAACACACAAAATGAGTGGGATTAGCAACAAACGAACAACTCTGCTTGAGAGATAAACAACACACTAAAGGAGTGTGATAATGAGAAATGAAAAAGTCTATTCGAGATTTAAAAAATACACAGAAAGGAGTTCTATCTACAACGAAGAACTCTAATTAAGAGTTAAACAACAAACAAAAGGAGTGGGATAAACAACAAACGACCAACTCTGCATGAGAGATAAACAACACACTAAAGGAGTGGGATAATGAGTAACGAAAAAGTCTATTCGAGATTTAAAAATTACATGTAAAGGAGTAAGAGTATCACAAACGAAAAACTCTAATGGAGAGTTAAACAACACAAAAGGAGTGGGATAAACAAAAAACAACAACTTGCTCGAGAGATAAACAACACAAAAGGAGTGGGATTATGAGAAATGAAAAGTCTATTCGAGATTTAAAAATTACATGTAAAGGAGTAAGAGTATCATGATTTAAGAACTCTAATTAAGAGTTAAACAACACACAAAAGGAGTGGGATAACAACAAACTAACAACTCTACTGAGAGATAAACAACACACTAAAGGAGTGTGATAATGAGAACGAAAAAGTCTATTTGAGATTTAAAAATACATGTAAAGGAGTTCTATCTCAAACGAAGAACTCTAATTAAGAGTTAAACAACAAACAAAAGGAGTGGGATAAACAACAAACGAACAACTCTGCCTGAGAGATAAACAACACACTAAAGGAGTGGGATAATGAGAATGAAAAGTCTATTCGAGATTTAAAAATTACACAGAAATGAGTAAGAGTATCACAAACGAAGAACACTAATGGAGAGTTAAACAACACAAAAAAGGAGTGGGATAAACAACAAACGATCAACTTTGCCTGAGAGATAAACAACACACTGAAGGAGTGGGATAATGAGAAACGAAAAGGTCTATTCGACATTTAAAATCAACATAAAAAGAAGTAATAGTATCACAGACGAAGAACTATAATGGAGAGTTAAACAACACACAAAAGGAGTGGGATAAACAACAAACGTAACAACTCTGCTTGAGAGATACACAACACACTAAAGGAGTGTGATTATGAGAAACGAAAAATTCTATTCGAGATTTAAAAAATACACAAAATGGAGTAAGAGTATCACAAACGAAGAACTCTAATTATGAGTTAAATAACACACAAAAGGAGTGGGATAAACAACAAACGAACAACTTTGCCTGAGAGATAAACAACACACAAAAGGAGTGGGATTATGAGAAACAAAAAGGTCTATTCGAGATTTAAAAATTACACAGAAAGGAGTAAGAGTATCACAAACGAAGAACTCTAATTGAGAGTTAAACAACAAAATGAGTGGGATAAACAACAAACGTAACAACTCTTGAGAGATAAACAACACACTAAAGGAGTGGGATAATGAGAAATGAAAAGTCTATTCGAGATTTAAAATTACACATAAAGGAGTAAGAGTATCAAAAACGAAAAACACTAATTGAGAGTTAAACAACACACAAAAGGAGTGTGATAAACAACAAACGAACAACTCTGCTTTAGAGACAAACAACACACTAAAGGAGTGGGTTAATGAGAAAAGAACAAGTATATTCGAGATTTAAAAAATACAAAGAAAGGAGTAAGAGTATCAAAAACGAAAAAACACTAATTGAGAGTTAAACAACACACAAAAGAAGTGGGATAAACAACAAACGAACAACTCTGCTTGAGTGATAAACAACACACAAAAGGAGTGGGATTATGAGAAACGAAAAGGTCTATTCGAGATTTATAAATTACACAGAAAGGAGTAAGAGTATCACAGATGAAGAACTCTAATTAAGAGTTAAACAAAACACAAAAGGAGTGGGATTAACAACAAACGAACAACTCTACTTGACAGATAAACAACAGACTAGAGGAGTGGTATAATGAGAAACGAAAAAGTATATTCGAGATTTAAAAATTACATGTAAAGGAGTTCTATCACCAACGAAGAACTCTAATTAAGAGTTAAACAAGAAACAAAAGGAGTGGGATAAACGACAAACGAACAACTCTACATGAGAGATAAACAACACACTAAATAAATGGGATAATGAGAAACGAAAAAGTCTGTTCTAGATTTAAAAATTACATGTAAAGGAGTAAGAGTATCACAAACTAAAACTCTAATGGAGAGTTAAACAACACACAAAGGAGTGGGATAAACAACAAACTAACAACTTTGCTCGAGAGATAAACAACACACAAAAGGAGTGGGATTATGAGAAATGAAAAGTCTATTCGAGATTTAAAAATTACATGTAAAGGAGTAAGAGTATCACGCATTAAGAACTCTAATTAAGAGTTAAACAAAAGGAGTGGGATAAACAACAAACTAACAACTACTTGAGAGATAAACAACACAAAAGGAGTGGGATAATGAGAACGAAAAAGTCTATTCGAGATTTAAAAATACATGTAAAGGAGTAAGAGTATCACAACGAAGAACTCTAATTAAGAGTTAAACAACAACAAAAGGTGGGATAAACAACAAACTAACAACTCGCTGAGAGATAAACAACACACTAAAGGAGTGGGATTATGAGAAACGAAAAGTTCTATTCGAGATTTAAAAATTACATGTAAAGGAGTAAGAGTATCACAACGTAAGAACTCTAATTAAGAGTTAAACAACACAAAAGGAGTGGGATTAACAACAAACTAACAACTCGCTGAGAGATAAACAACACACTAAAGGAGTGTGATAATGAGAAATGAAAAGTCTATTCGAGATTTAAAAATACATGTAAAGGAGTAAGAGTATCACAACGAAGAACTTAATTAAGAGTTAAACAACAAACAAAAAGGAGTGGGATAAACAACAAAACCAACAACTTGCATGAGAGATAAACAACACACTAAAGGAGTGGGATAATGAGAAATAAAAGTCTATTCGAGATTTAAAAATTACACAGAAAGGAGTAAGAGTATCACAAACGAAAAACTCTAATGGAGAGTTAAACAACACACAAAAGGAGTGGGATAAACAACAAACTAACAACTTTGCCTGAGATATAAACAACACACAAAAGGAGTGGGATTATGAGAAATGAAAAGTCTATTCGAGATTTAAAATTACATGTAAAGGAGTAAGAGTATCACATCGAAGAACTCTAATTAAGAGTTAAACAACACACAAAAGGAGTGGGATTAACAACAAACTAAGAACTCTACTTGAGAGATAAACAACACACAAAAGGAGTGTGATTATGAGAAATGAAAAGTCTATTCGAGATTTAAAAATACATGTAAAGGAGTTCTATCTACAACGAAGAACTCTAATTAAGAGTTAAACAACAAACAAAAGGAGTGGGATAAACAACAAACGTAAACTCGCATGAGAGATAAACAACACACTAAAGGAGTGGGATAATGAGAAATGAAAAGTCTATTCGAGATTTAAAATTACATGTAAAGGAGTAAGAGTATCACAAACGAAAAACTCTAATGGAGAGTTAAACAACACACAAAAGGAGTGGGATTTACAACAAACTAACAACTTTGCTCGAGAGATAAACAACACAAAAGGAGTGGGATTATGAGAAATGAAAAGTCTATTCGAGATTTAAAATTACATGTAAAGGAGTAAGAGTATCACAACGTAAGAACTCTAATTAAGAGTTAAACAACACACAAAAGTAGTGGGATTAACAACAAACTAACAACTCTACTTGAGAGATAAACAACACACTAAAGGAGTGAGATAATGTGAAATGAAAAGTCTATTCGAGATTTAAAAATTACATGTAAAGGAGTTCTATCACAAACGAATATCTCTAATAATGACTTAAACAACAAACAACAGCAGTGGGTTAAACCACACACGAACAAATTCTCTTGAGATATAAACAACACACTAAAGGAGTGGGATAACGAGAAACGAAAAGTCTATTCGAGATTTAAAATTACATGTAAAGGAGTAAGAGTATCACAAACGAAGAACTCTAATGAAGAGTTAAACAACACACAAAAGGAGTGGGATAAACAACAAACGATCAACTTTGCCTGAGAGATAAACAACACACTGAAGGAGTGGATAATGAGAAACTAAAAGTCTATTCGAGATTTAAAAATTACATGTAAAGGAGTAAGAGTATCACACGAAGAACTCTAATTAAGAGTAAACAACAAACAAAAGGAGTGGGATAAACAACAAACGAACAACTCTGCTTGAGAGATAAACAACACATTAAAGGAGTGGGATAATGAGAAACGAAAACGTCTATTCGAGATTTAAAAATTACACGGAAAGGAGAAAGAGTATAACAAACGAAGAAGTCTAATTAAGAGTTAAACAACACACAAAAAGAGTTGGATTAACAACAAACGAACAACTCTGCTTGAGAGATAAACAACACACTAAACGAGTGGGATAATGAGAAATGACAAAGTCTATTCGAAATTTAAAAAATACACAGATGGAGTAAGAGTATCACAAACGAAGAACTCTAATTGAGAGTTAAACAACACAGAAAAGGAGGGGATTAACAACAAACTAACAACTCGCTGAGAGATAAACAACACACTAAAGGAGTGGCATTATGAGAAATGAAAGGTATATTCGAGATTTAAAATATACATAGAAAGGAGTTAGAGTATCACAAACGAAGAACTCTAATGGAGAGTTAAACAACACACAAAAGGAGTGGGATAAACACAAACGAACAACTCTACTTGAGAGACAAACAACACACTAAAGGAGTGGGATAATGTGAAACGAAAAAGTATATTCGAGATTTAAAATATACACAGAATGGAGTAAGAGTATCACAAACGAAGAACTCTAACGGAGAGTTAAACAACACACAAAAAGGAGGGGATAAACAACAAACTAACAACTTTGCTCGAGAGATAAACAACACACAAAAGGAGTGGGATTATGAGAAACGAAAAGTCTATTCGAGATTTAAAAATTACATGTAAAGGAGTAAGAGTATCACAAACGAAGAACTCTAATTAAGAGTTAAACAACACACAAAGGAGTGGGATTAACAACAAACTAACAACTCGCTTGAGAGATAAACAACACACTAAAGGAGTGTGATAATGAGAAATGAAAAGTCTATTCGAGATTTAAAAATACACGTAAAGGAGTTCTATCTACAAACGAAGAACTCTAATTAAGAGTTAAACAACAAACAAAAAGGAGTGGGATAAACAACAAACTAACAACTCGCATGAGAGATAAACAACACACTAAAGGAGTGGGATAATGAGAAACAAAAAGTCTATTCGAGATTTAAAAATTACATGTAAAGGAGTAAGAGTATCACAAACGAAAAGAACTCTAATGGAGAGTTAAACAACACACAAAGGAGTGGGATAAACAACAAACGAACAACTTCGCCTGAGAGATAAACAACACACAAAAGGAGTGGGATTATGAGAAATGAAAAGTCTATTCGAGATTTAAAATTACATGTAAAGGAGTAAGAGTATCATTTAAGAACTCTAATTAAGAGTTAAACAACACAAAAGGAGTGGGATTAACAACAAACTAACAACTACTTGAGAGATAAACAATGCACTAAAGGAGTGTGATAATGAGAAATGAAAAGTCTATTCGAGATTTAAAAATACATGTAAAGGAGTTAAGAGTATCAAAAACGAAAAACACTAATTGAGAGTTAAACAACACACAAAAGGAGTGTGATAAACAACAAATGAACAACTCTGCTTGAGAGATAAACAACACAGTAAAGGAGTGGGATGATGAGAAATGAAAAAGTCTATTCGAGATTTAAAAAATACAATGAAAGGAGTAAGAGTATCTCATACGAAGAACTTTAATTAAGAGTAAACAACAAACAAAAGGAGTGGGATAAAAAACTCTGCTTGAGAGATAAACAACACACTAAAGGAGTGCGATGATGAGAAACGAAAAAGTCTATTCGAGATTTAAAAAATACGTAAAGGAGTTCTATCAAACGAAGAACTCTAATTAAGAGTAAACAACAAACAAAAGGAGTGGCATAAACAACTTTGCCTGACAGATAAACAAAACACTAAAGGAGTGGGATAATGAGAAACGAAAAGGTCTATTCGATATTTAAAAATTACATAGAATGGAGTAAGAGTATCACAAACGACAAAATTCTAATGGAGAGTTAAACAACACACAAAAGGAGTGGGATTAACAACAAACGAACAACTCTGCTTGAGAGACAAACAACACACTAAAGGAGTGGGATAATGAGAAACGAAAAGGTCTATTCGAGATTTAAAAATTACACGTAATGGAGTAAGAGTATCACATATTTAAGAACTTCTAATAAGAGTTAAACAACACAAAAAGGAGTGGGATTAACAACAAAACTAACAACTCCACTTGAGAGATAAACAACACACTAAAGGAGTGTGATAATGAGAAACGAAAAAGTCTATTCGAGATTTAAAAAATACACTGAAAGGAGTAAGAGTATCTCAAACGAAGAACTCTAATTAAGAGTAAATAACAAACAAAAGGAGTGGGATAAACAAGAAACGAACAACTCTGCTTGAGAGATAAACAACACATTAAAGGAGTGGGATAATGAGAATCGAAAAAGTCTATTCGAGATTTATAAATTACACGGAAAGGAGAAAGAGTATAACAAACGAAGAACTCTAATTGAGACTTAAACAACACAGAAAAGGAGTGGGATAAACAACAAACGAACAACTCTGCTTGAGAGATAAACAACACACTAAAGGAGTGGGATGATGAGAAACGAAATAGTTTATTCGAGATTTAAAATTACATGTAAAGGAGTAAGAGTATCACATTTAAGAAGTCTAATTAAGAGTTAAACAACACACAAAAAGAGTGGGATTAACAACAAACGAACAACTCTACTTGAGAGACAAACAACACACTAAAGGAGTGGGATAATGAGAAACGACAAAGTCTATTCGAAATTTAAAAAATACACAGAATGGAGTAAGAGTATCACAAACGAAGAACTCTAATTGAGAGTTAAACAACACACAAAAGGAGTGGGATAAACAACAAATGAACAACTCTGCTGAGAGATAAACAACACACTAAAGGAGTGGGATAATGAGAAAAAAAGTCTATTCGAGATTTAAAAATTACATGTAAAGGAGTAAGGGTATCACAAACGAAGAACTCTAATTAAGAGTTAAACAACACAAAAGGAGTGGGATAAACAACAAACCAACAACTTTGCTCGAGAGATAAACAACACACTAAAGGAGTGGGATGATGAAAAACGAAAAGGTCTATTCGAGATTTTAAAAAA
>JAIFAC010000468.1:0-93704 GCA_026545765.1 Plantago major
TTGGCGGACCTTGTAAATACTTTGTCCAAGTCTTCGATCAAGACCAACTCATTTCAGCAATCAGGTTTAACTTTTTCTGTTCATGACCCACAATCCCATGTTTCGCCTAGTACAGCACATTTAATTATTTCAGCTGTGATTGGCAGTTATAATGGTAGTGTACTTCTATTTGTTTTCATCAGTATAGGTATTGCAATGAGCAGTCTATGAGATAAATTGTCATCGGCAAAGGTTCAAATTGTCTCTTTGATGACTTGGGATTCGATGGTTGTGTCATTTTAAACCGCATTGAGTTCTTGGAAGAATTGAACCGGTTTGTACAGAGTTGGAAGTGGCTATCCGTTTAACCGTCTAGGTATGCAGACTACGACGAGGGATTCACTGGTCTTGAATTTGCTGGAGGAATTCCAGGGACTGTAGGTGGTGCTACTTACATGAATGCTGGAGCAAGCGGGCAGGTCAGTTCTTTTATAGTAAAGGTGAAAATTGTCTTGGCGAATACCAGATGGTTTTCATGAAACCAGTTTGCTACATACATGTGATGTGAAGTAGTCAGTTTCTAAGTGAAATAGGTCCAGCAAATTTATTATTGATTGCTTTTTAATCCTTGCATGTTTACAAGAAGTGCAAGTTTGTATAATAGTTTAATCTGGTGATGGTATTGTCGTTATCATTGAAGGAAACATCGGATGTTGTTGACTCTGTTGAGATAATCACAGCAGCAGGGAGTACCGCATCATGAAAGGACTGAAATTACTTTTGGCTACCGATCATCACCATTTCAAGGAATGAATGACTTGGCAGGCATCACTGCCGTCACCTTTCGACTGAAGTCATCAGAAACAGCTAAAAAAGCAGCAGGAATACTTGGAAAGGTAACTTCCACTTATGGTCATGCCTGTATGAATCTCCTGATTCCTGATTTCTGATTAGCTGATTTGCATGTTTCCATTATAGGAAAACTAACTCAACCAGTTGGAAAGAGAAGTGCTGGTTCTGTTTTCCGGAACCCTACTAATGTGGGATATGCAGCAATTGATTGAGCGAGCAGGATTGAAAGGACATAGAGTTGGAGGAGCCATAATCTCTGAAACATGCTAATTTTTGGTAAACTGTGGTGATGCGACTTCTGGAAACATGCTTGAACTGATTCACATGGTAAAGGAGACTGTTAAACAACAGTGTGGTGTAGAGCTCAAGGAAGAAATCTTACATATTCCCCATTTTAGACCTTTAAATGCAACAGAAGAATATAGGAAATAGAAAAACAACAGATTAATTTATGCATCATTTGTACTGTGTTTAGAGATGATAATCTACTGATCATTTGTACCTACCTCGCCTACAACTACACCATGTTGTACTTGTAGCTACTTGAGTCTATCTCTGAATAAATTAATGAACTGAATATATCTCAGTTATTTCTATTTTCTATGTTCTGTTTCTCCACTGTTTCTGTAATGCTTTAGTGATCAAATGAGCAAGAATCCCAATTGGACATGACATCAAGCAAAGCGAAACTGAGTGCCGGGTCTCTATATTGTTCCATGACCCATCATGGTAAACCTGCCTGTTCATTATCAGGTATAAAGAGTCATAATACAAACACACTCTTGAAATAATTCTGAATCTTCCAGCTAAAATTTCAATACATAGTTCCACACAAATTAAGTTCTATTCTTATATAAGGCGTGTTTGGTACCTTGCAGCAAAGAGATCGACAGCTAACAAATGAATCCATGCGGAAGCCAAAGTCATCTCACTAGAGAATAAGTTTGCCATACCTGGTAGCTGTACAATAAGTGCAATGAGCTTCATTCATCCTGTTGAAGTGTTAAGGTACATAAACAGAAGATGTTAAGTTTTGTTTTTGCTGGTAATTATATAAAGACACACCTCTGGCAACCAGTATTTACTAGCAAACATCAACCGTATCGTATCAGGTGTCCAGGATAAATATAACAGATAGCAGTACAAGATTCCAAGACCAACATAGGGTATGCTGCTACCAGCAACTTTCTTAGCCTGCATAAGAAGAACAGAAGCAATTGAACCAACAAAGCATATATATTACGTTGAAATTTGAAACTTACAAAGCATATATATTATCGCATCAACTTCAAGAAAAGCTCATCAATGTCAGGGTTAAAATGTTGAATACTTGAGCAGAATAAGATCTGCATCCGAATGGAACAACTTGAAGAAAACTAATCAAAGTGTCGATATGAATGATGTCTGTCTAGGTTGAGATCCTAAACAGAAAACACTTACAAACTCAGTCTTAGGTGCTACAATCATGCAGGTATAGAATGGAAGAACTGCCGCTGTTCCCCATGTAAAAGCAGTACTGGCGATTTCAGAACTGGGATCCCTGAAAGGGTGCAAAAGATAAATTCGAGTCAGTCATGAGAGTCATCAGTTCCTTCTAGGCTACATGAAATCAAATTCATGATGAATTCATAAATTCCTTTTCATCTGAAGCATATTTAGTTCTTCCGACATCATGATCTGAGTCAGTGTTATTAATAAATACTGAGTCCAATGATATCGGAAAATATGTTGCACCATCATTTTCTGATACAGAACCAGTTTATTCTGTACTGCAAGGGCTAAGTGCATGAGCTAAAGAATGAATGAAATATACGACAAAATTAAATTGGGCAAGATGAATATTTACATGAAGCATATACCACCGATCCTTTTCTGCGGAGTATATAATCCTTTCTGGAACTTGGTCTACTTAGAGTTCTTGATCCTCCAGGACAACTCCAGCCTATACATTGGCTCTTTCCCTTTTCTCCAACTTGTTTGCCAAACAGTTCAGTGTCGATGATTCTAGGAACAAGGGTACAACTTCGGTATGATGCTGTAGATGACAAGCTTCTGTGATCAACCTGCAAGATGCAGATTCAAATATCAAGTAACTATAATCTTGGAATACAATTGACCATACACCAAAACTAAAGAGGATACCAAATCAAGAAGCTGAAAAAGAAAAAAGTAATCGTTAATTGACCGTGAGGAAGGCAGGGGCGTGATAGCTGGCAAAACAAGATAAAAACGCCATAATCAAGTTGACAGAGAGGAAAGCAATTTCTTGAAATCAAGCTAAAACTAGTAAAACTTTATTCATCAACTATACCAAGAACAAAGCTTTTGACATATATGGAGTCAATAATATTGGAACTTGGAAGAAGAGGACAAAGAAAGTTAGGACTTGGGAACACTCAACAACAACTGGCACTAGTCCTGGATTCAATGTAGATAACCACCCACAAAGAATTTAAAACATGTCAACAAACTGAGCACTTGGAAAGTAGCCAAATCTTAGCAGACAACCTTATTCTATGAAAAAAGTTAAACCCAACCTTTGCTGACTTAAGTTTCCATTGATGTCTGGCTTTAATTCCTTATGTTTCTCCTTACCTAACAATCCCATGTGCAACAGTACACACCGTCGTGTCCTCGTATCAGGCTTACGATGGCTTAATAATAGGGTTTTTCAAGACTTGAAGAGCATCATCTCGTTATGCTATGCTAGTGAGTCTTCTGGCCTATGATCAGAATTGCAGAATACATTTTGGTGAACCACTCTTCACTAGTCCAGGTTGGTCCCGTGTATGAATATTTGTACCCGAGATAAAACAGTCCTTTGACATTCTTTACATAAAAATTATAGTCCAATCTTTCGGCTTATTTTCACATGCTTGTAAATTTACTCTGATCTTCAGTATGAATGAACATCTGCTTTTTTTCCTCCTTTGAGCCTATTCAGCAATATTGTTATTGCAAAAGTCTATCATCACTAGCTTGTACGATATACATTTTGAATTTTCAATGGTGTTCTATTGAAACTTTCCCTTTTCTGTCCAAAATAAGATAAAAGAAGCAACAAGATGATCTTTTTCTTGGTTTACTCGGATAAGCATTTTGGAATTCAGCATGGCGTGTGGAACTGTAATTACCGGATTGAAAATGCCATCAATTGACCATGTTGGATTAAGTTGGTATAACAAACCATAAAAATTATGAATGTTAAGCATAACACGTTTCCACTCACTACAAAAAAAGGGTTATTTGTGAGGAAATATTTTGTCACCATAGGCCAAAGATTCCTCACATTAGACCAATTGACATATGCTTGTCACCATAGCCTCCTCACAATAGGCTATAGAGAGGAGGAGTATATTCCTCTCCGTTGGTGCAATACCAACTGTGACGAAAGTTCCTCACAATTGGGCCCAAAAAAACAAAAAAAAATTAAAACATCCTGATGGTAGGCAACCATGAAAACTAGTAGGTATTTATTTTATAACCTAGATACAATAAATCAATAAATAGCTCCCACTAGTTTCCAAAACATCAATATGCAAATATTTTTCTGATCAATACAATACTGTACTTCCAAAATAGTATATATATATATACACATACATATATTCTCAATATGATCACAATTTCCAAAACAAGTAAAATTTCATTTCAATTTGAAATTCTTGGTGTCTTGAAGCTGCCCAATGGCCCAGGCTGAATGGTAAATGAATGGCGAAGCAGTGAAGAAATTACATTTGTCCCATTTTTAATAATAATGAATCTGCATCCGGTCCATTAATAAATTCGTAAGGACTTTTTTAGCGTTGGTATGATTCTATAAATTACGACAAAGAATATAATAAAATTATATTATAAAAATAAATTAAGTATATTTGACTAACATAACTTTGTTTTATACTTTTTGTGCGTAATTTGTAGAGTTTGGTTTATTTAGTTTGGTATAACTTGTTTTTATTTATTAAGTTTGAGAAAAAAACTGGCGTATCTTACGAGTTCTTATTGTTACAATATCTTGCAAAAGAACATATGATTTTTTGTTAGAGATGTCGTACAAAGTATGTGAACAGATTTGAATGAACTCTCGGAGTTCATGTAGTTTTTATCTTAACTCAACTTTTACGGTGAAAAGAGGGTAATTGATAAATATACTTTTCATTTCATTGATCTACTAAAAGTCGTGTTAAAAAGAAAGAAAGAAAAAGGTTGAAAATATCTCAATTGGATAAATTTTCTTATTTTCCTCGTACAAAAGATGGATTGTGTACATAAATGATAAAATATTAATAATAATAATAATAATAATAATAATTATTATTATTATTATTATTATTATTATTATTATAATAATTTAATGAACTTAAGAGAGCTGAAGAAAATTTGCGAAGGAAATGAGCGAAGATGGTGAAGCGAATGGCCCGAATGGGAGGCTGAACGAGTTTTCAGTTGAAAATAACATAGCCTAAGAACTAGCAATGCCACATATTAGAATAACTAGCAGGAACATGTACATCATGTATAACAAAATGATTGAACAAGTTTTGAACTTAAGAAGATCGAAAGCATATAACTCTCTGGCATAGCGAGACTCTGGCGGAACCACGGATACGGCTGAAAATCATCTCCAAGTAATCTTCCTGCAAGAAATCACAACAAACGACTCAATTTAAAATTTACCTTTTTGTTCAGGAATCTTACATGTGATCTGCTTCTAGCCTCACACAAAAGGGTGAATCGAAGTTTCGTGAAAAAGTGTAGTCCAATTAGGAAAACATACAGAAATTTAGCCAAGTTTTTTCATGATTTCATTCAACTTCTTATTATTTCATGAAAGAAGATAGATTCATCTTGAAACCCAAAGAGCTTGATCTGAAAAGACAGAAACAGAGAAGAGAAGAAAATAATAGAACAAGATGATGGACGGAGGAGATGAGAACGGAAGGAAGAAAGATGTAAAGCCAATCCCGAATAGAAAATGGGATAGTCAGTATGGCTCAAACCAGGAGATTTAGATATACAAAACCAAATTTCTCCCTTATCTTTATTTTTTTCCACACTATAAAATGAAACCGTAGTCGGCTTAAATAGAGTAAGAAACAGATTTAAGCAGTACTTACCAAAATATCAATCGGAAATTAGTTGTGCTCGCGGCATTTTCCTCAATCTGGAGTTTCAACACCTTTCTTTGGTAACCACGTTCTGTCTCACAAATTTTAAAGAAACGCATACATGTATTAACATCAAGAAGCAGAGGAATGATTATTTAGTAACTGCAAAAGAAAAGTAAACATGCTATGTACTTAACAGCATGGACAATCACATGAGACAAGACAAAATTTTATAATAGATGAGTGGTTGCAGATTTTATGATGCTGTACAGACAAGCGGAACAGATTTGACATCACTATCAAATACACAAAAATGGCAACTGAACAACAAAAACTCTATCCATCTGAGAATAATCTCAAGAGTCAAAATATCATAAAAACAACAATAATGCATCAATTTTGGATGTGTCTATCCATCCAAACTGGTCTAGGTTCAGCAACAATATGAATTTTTCTACTTTACTTCACATATGCAATTCAGTTTTGATGATATAATCGGCAAGGTAGTGGGTTCAGTACTGCATGTTGTATAACTTAACAGAGAAGTGAAACACTAGGTTCTACTATGGAAATGAATTAGAACTTGCCCACGAAAGATAAATTAGCAACAATGAGTATTTAAATACAGAGTAGATAGAAATTTTCTCACCGTGCTATGCATATCCTTAAGCCCAGGTGGCGGCTGATTTAAGGGCTTATAGAATTCTGGAACAGGGAAAATGAAGATTAGAAATTGAGTAAGAGACAAGAATTCACATATTGTATACTGATTACCTACAGTTCTATTTAAATTGTATACTGATTAGCTAAAGTATTAAGCTAAACAATCATCTACTACGAATATCAAACCAAAAAACCTCTTCAAGCAACAAGTTATATTTAAAAGTATTAAGCTAAACAATCATCTACTACTAATATGATGCATCAACTATTTTGTTATCTTCTACAAGTTCAGCAGAAGTGATTCAGAAGTTTGAAACTGATGTCTTTGCTCCGGCCGATTTTATCTAAAATTGTTCAAAAGGGTATCAAAGACTTTCGATTTGAGAAGATTTTACCTGAAACTCAATACAAAATATGCAATCTCTTTCTTCCAGCAATGTTTCCAGTTTCTAATAGAGATTCTTGCCTTTTGTCTGAGAGTTTATAGTAAAATCTTCATTCAATTAGAAAATCCAACTTTATTGTTTGAGCAAACAACAAAATACACACTTACCTGCTTCCTGCAGCATTTTGCACTTGTTGGAGAGAACCATTCACCAGAGTGTTGGAGAGATATGTTTTACCTGTCCATAAGATAGCATGAAAAGCACAAAGTGAATGACTATAATTGAATAGAAAATAGAGGTGCTGAAGACTACTATGCGAAGATTGCTAATAACAGTATCATTGATAATTTCATAGCCATCGTGCTGAAAGCATCCATAAAATAGTAATAAACTTAGACATAGCATACGTAGTCATCAAAGAACCTTAATGTGCAGTATGACCCATTACTGCAACATTTTCACCTCATAGAATCATATATTAGTGAACTTAGTGCTTAAATACTCAAAGATAGAAATTGTTTATGGTTTTCGAGTCAAACTGCATATATACATGACAAAGCGTTGGAAAATAATTATTCAAATTCCTCCAAGTGCTTAGCCTGAGCTTCCTTACCTAGTTATCACAATTACAAACATGATTAATCTTCAACTCTGCAAATCATACTAATTTTCTTCATCTCTGAAATTAAACAGCAAAGTAATGCAACTCTAGAAAGCAAAATATAAAAATGATTAAACGAAGGAGAGGTAACATATACTAGTTTTGGCTTATTTAAGCAATTAATTGCGAACAATAATTGACCAATCGTGTTCGTAACTGGGCTATGATTTCTAATAACATCGTATGACAGTAAATTGGGGATAAAATGAAATTACCTAACAAATAGCTTGCTTCCATTGAAGCTGAGGTAAATCGATGCAGACAATATTTTGGCCGCGATGCATCACAGCAGAAACCAAATCGAACTTCTGAAGCAAAATTGGAATTCATAGAGATTACTCGTTCTGATGATTGAACGAATGAGAGTTCATCGCGCAATCAAAGGACAACCGATCAAGCTTCTAACCATGGAAATTGATCAACCTTCCACAGAAATCAAGCAGCTAGCTATCCAAATCGACCGAACTGTTAACCATGGGAGAGAAGCGGAGCTGATTAGGTTTCCGATCGATTAAATTTTCCGCCATGAATATAGGGCTTTTCTCTCGTGAGATGTGAAGCTCGATGTCGATCTGACTAGGCGTCTTTGTATGTTTCTGTTTGATAATTGTAAATTACAAAACGAAGCCGGAGTTTTCTCTAATTACCATTATGGCACCGAATTTCATTCCAACTTTTATAAATTTCAAAATTACCCCTGCATTGAGAGGAATTAACATTCCTCCCAGTTTGGTAGCAATTGAGAGGAACTTTCCTCTCAATTGCTATCCATTGATAGGAACTAAAATTCCTCCCAATTTGGTATAAATTGGGATGAACATTTCCTCAATTGCTATATTTTTGTGGTGTACTAAACGCAACTATCAATATATTTTAAGTGTTTGGGGTTTGAAGTATTTCATATTATACGTGTTTGGGAATTCAAGTGTGTTATGAAATTATTCAAGTGTCACCCTTATATAGAAGTGTCACCCTTACATAGAAGTTTTCAATTTGCAAAAAAAAAACAAAAAACAAAAAATGACAAAACAAAAGTTATCAATTTGAAAATTCAAAAATAAAAATTTTAAAAAAAAAAATTAAAAATGGCCGGTTGTAACAACCAACCGGCCAGCCATTTCATTGTACTTTTTTATTTTTTTTGTTTTTTTAAAAATTAATCGCATATATTTAGAAGCATTTAACTTATTTTTTTCATTTTTCAACAAAAAAATTCGATTGTTGTTCAATTGTGCATGTTAATTTTTTGTATTTGTATAAACAAAACAATTTTCTAAAAATTTAATTTTTATTTTTATTTTTGGTTTATTTGTTAGTGTGTATTCGATAAATGCGTATTAATGTTTGTGTTTGTATAAGCGAGTTATTTAGATTTTAGTTAATTTTATCTCCTCTAAAATCAGAAGCAGCTTACATTAGTGTTAAGCGTGATTTTATGCGAAAAGTTAAAGTAATGATAGAATATAGAATAGGTGAGAAAAAGTGTATTTTTAGTAGCAAAAGGTGTAATTTGATTGTAAAGTTGAAATTGTTTATTATTTGTTGGGTGTGGGGTAATTTACTTTTTTGGTAGCCAAAGTCTTGGAAAATGTAAGATTTTTATAAAATATAGGAAAGTCAAAGGTTTATTTTGTGTTTTTTTTGCGGTTTTTGTGTTTTAACGTCGTAGGCGAGTTCTTAAAAAGCATAGACACTTTTTTCATTATGCTTTTAATAGATTATGTTATGTTTTTAAGTTGTTAGCATTGAAAGTTTCAGCTATAGTTTTAATGTCTTTTGTTAATGTTTTAAGAGATGATGTGATGGTTTTTAATGTGTCAGTATTGTATGTTTCAATTATAGTTTTAATCTCTTTTGTTAATTTTTTTAATTTTTTTAAGAGATGGTGTGGTGGTTTTAATGAGCTATATGATAGTTTTAAGTGACAATGTAAAATTATTCACAAATATCGTTAAACAAGTATAAAAATTTCAGGGATAACTTAAAACATCAATGAACAAGCTTTAAAAAAGCTACTTGAAACATTCGTTCATTCTGATGTTGAAACGTTCGGTCATTCTGATATTGAATGGTTTTATTTTTCCGGTTAAACTTGTTGGTGAACTTGACTTCCTACCTTTTGTTGCTTGTTGTTAATCTGCGGTGACACCTTTGATAGATCTATCGTCAAACTCGATGTTATCATCATACTTAAAACGTTCGATAATTGGGTTAAAACCATAACATCTCTTATTAAAACTATCACTCGTGTTTAAACAATATGAAAGTAGGAGCATCTGACATGCTAAAATAGTAACATTGATGCTTTATCTGATAACGGTCCTCTTTAAAAGCTATATGATCGTCTTAAAAATATATAAGCGAGGAGCATGTGCAATAGTAAAATCATTAGACAAAGTAGAAAAATACAACCTGAGTTAAAATAGTAAATAACATTGATCTTAAAAGCAATATGATGTCTCTTAAAACTATATCGATCTCTTAAAATTATATAAGCGGAGCATCTATTGAAGTAAAAATAAACGTTGATCTTAAAAGTTAAAACCTCAACAATCTTAACATTATAATGATCTCTTAAAATATGTAAGCCGAGCATACGCAAATGGTAAAAGCAAAAAACTATAACATTGCCTCTTAAAATTATAGCAATACATCTTAAAACTATAACTATTCATTTGCAAAAAATAAAATCACAAATATTTCACGAGGAGGAAAATACTAAAATCGTTACAGCTTAAAACTACAACAATAGGTTTAGAACAACACCATAAAAAATCCAAACAAACACAAACAAAAATCCAAACAAACACAAAAAAAAAAAAAAAAAAAAAAAAAAAAAAACCTCCATTAATGCCCTCTCATTAAATTCGTGTGACCTCAGACCACAGTACGGTCCTTCAAACCAATACAATTCGCATACTGCTGAGCAATCTGCAAATTGACCTCTACAATTAGGCAAATCTCCATTTCTCAAAGCAAACATACTATTCAATAGCTTAATTTACAGTTGCAGGTCTATTGTACCTCAATTGAAGACGAAGACGAAGCAGAGCCACACCAGGCCACGTAAAATAGAGAGATGGCTCTCGTGGTCTTTTTAGCTTAGTTAGAATTAAGCTACCTCACCTTCACCTGTTCCGCCTCCATCTATTTGGTTTTGGTACACCAGTATATAGAGAGATGGCAAAGCAGATCTGAAAAAGCTGAAGTGGATCCGATGACTATTTGGCAAAGCAAGATTCAGCGACAGAGAATCGGTGAATGACGATTGATAGAATCGATAACAGAGAATCGACGAGGTGGAGCGGAGGATCGGCGGTGGAGGATAGGAGGCGATCGAGAGATGAGCAGGTGGCGATTTCTTCGACATAGTCGTCGGCACCGGAATCGGCGCTCTCCTCGCCGTGATGATCGTCGCCGACGACGGCTCCGGCCGAGGTCCAGTGATGAGAATGAGAGAGAATGATAATGTTTCTCTAGTCTGTAGAGATCCAAAGATGGTTAAATGGTAGTATGATTTTTGTGAGAGGTTGTTTCTTTGGGGTATTTATATAAAATCTATTGATCGGTTTTGTAGTATTTACGTAGATTCTTTTATTGAAAATCGAATTTTCACATAGATTGGGAAAATCTTACTTTTCTTATCTTTGTTCTTTTTGGTAATGTATGAAGTTACGTAGTGCGGTTAAAAATAGCGAATCGTAAAGTTTCTGGGGTGAAAGGAGTAAGATTTTTATGAGTTAGTGGTCGAGTTATAAATATTTGGTGTTGTTTAGCAGCATAAAATAAACTCCTTTTCAAATTCACATACTGTATTACAGTAATGCAAAACCAAATTCCATGCCAGGATACTCGAATATTCAGCATTATTGTTACATTTTCAAGACATGTTTCGATTATTCACGGACTAAAAACGTTCAGATTTCAGATTCGAGACAAAAGCTATACAGAAAATGCTCACCAAGTAAGCCTACAAGTAGTTTATTGCATGTATTATGTTAATGTATGATTCCGGATCACAAAAATAACCTTTACAATGGTTATCAAGTGTTCAAATGGCAAAAATGAATACAAGGCAGTAAAGGTGTACATGTAGAGAATGCTATAAGGGTGTGTATAATTTAACAGTGCTGGTCAAGCCAAGATATGATATCACCAAATACTCTGAGTATCATCTCATCTGGTTCACCTTCCAGGAGAGAGTGATAAGCACCATCATACAGGTTGAGCTGCTTATCCGTGCTGCGCGCTTTCTCATATAACAAATTGCTCACCGATGGATCTGTCACTTTATCATCCCTTCCATGCAAGATTAATAACGGCAGAGAAACCTGCATAGTTGCAAAATCACAGACTCAGTGATATTTGGCGCGAAATTATGATCTAGATAATAATCTCAAAAAGGGAAAAGCGCAGGTAGCAAAGAAAAGAAAGTCAGCACAATTTTGACAATGAGATTGACAATGGTGAAGCAATGGATCCACCTTTTCAAGTTGCTTCTCTATCTCTTTTGTGGTTCTGAGCAACTCCAAGGCTGTTCCCAGTCGTGGTTTATCATGGTAAGCGACAATGTTATACACGCACTGAATTAAAACAATAAACAGATAAATTAACCTTGCACGGTTATGCCTGTAAAATCTCGATATATGTAATTGATGTACGTTAATTACACCTTCAAATTATGAGTTTAGTGAAAATCTCACCTGTTCTCTTTTCTTACATCTTTGAATGCTAACTCAGCTAGATCATTGTCGGAACAAACTTCTGCTTGAATTATTTTTGCCAGTCCAATTAGAATTTGGTGACAAGCCATGGGGCACCACGTCATCTGAAATCTAGGCACAAAATATTCATCAATCTAAGGCATGACCTGCTGTATTAATTAGTTGATCAGCAAACCTTCAATAGGTTCACTAGTACTTATCCATCTAAAATAGGTGTCAGATAGATGAAAGACTAAATGAACAACATACAACTTGTTATTACCCGACTAAACATGACTAAATGCACTAGGTTAGGTTCATGTCGAGAAAATCCATGGTATAGGGATTTCAAATATGTCAAGTTGATGTGAGTAAGAGACTAGCATGCCTTTTCTGCCCCTTCTCTTGTGAGATGAGTCGTTAAAATGTGACATGTGCTAGATATACAATAGATGTTCTATCTGAAAACAATTGATTACCTTGCACATGGGTGCAGCGATAACAACACCACTCAAGCATCGGGTTGTTTTAGGTGCACCTTTAGGGCTACTGCTCCACCATAGACTGCCCAAATAGAAAACTCGCAACTTACAGAAACTCGGGTTTTCTGCAACAGCATCATCACATGAAAAGAATAATTGTTGAAAATTTATTCATCACAAGGATAGAATGATGAAAAGAGAAGAAACACTTGCATAGAAGTTACAAAGGAAATGAGTTGGACTTATATTTTACCTTTAATTCTTGAATAATGCTCAATGACATCATCGACTAATTTGTCAAAGTCTGGAACAAAGCCATGTAAACCTTCTGATAGACCAAATCCAGGGTAATCCATGGCAAAAACTCCATAACGGAAGATGCCAACTTTCTAGCAATTCCTACAAACAAACAATTGCAAAATCGTCAACACCCCATCTTCCAAGAGACAAGCTTATAACTTTAAGTTGCACTTAGTCACATGCCTTCAAAGAAAAATGTGCATGTATCTCCGTAACCGTGACAAAAGCATATCACTGCTTTTGGGAACTGCCTTCTGGGATCAACTTTTATTGAAAATTTCCAACCCTCTAGAATTCACTTCATAAGACTGAACAATTCTACAATAAGCATTCTTCACCGTGAACATCAAAGGATAACTAATAGAGGCAATTATTTGATGCAAGGTACAAAAAGGAAGCAGGATCATCACAACTGTTTTTTCAGATTCAAAGAGCAAAAAATAAGACGTGGATCTGAAATCTTTGTAGCCTTCTGTGGAGGATTAAAGGTAAAATTATAGCTACCAATACGGCCAAGGGTAATGACAGAAAAGACAACTCGCATTTCACATTTCCTAGAACATTAAACTAAGGTCATCACAATAATGCTTGAGAAATCCACTTAAATAATCTTTTTTACAAATTGACAATATCAACATTCTACTATCAGCTTTACAAAAAGAGAATTTGATACAGTATAGAGTAACTTCTGATATTTTAAGGTATTGCCAGGCAGTCCAAGTCATTCGAACCTCTTGGTTGAGGTAGACAATGATCCAAATGTCACACCGGGAAGGCAATTCTTCGGAGGTATATTGGGAATGTCACTTAATTAGAAATCCACTGCCATTTTAGGAGTGAATCTCCATTGAAGAACATGTGAGAGTAAAAGAAGGGAATTCTTGAATGAAATGGGGGTTTGATTGAATGACACTAAGGTTCTACATGACTATCAAATTGAAATTTGAAAAAAGGCGATAATATAAATCTATACCTCAGTCATCTTTAGTCCATCACATGGCATCTGCATGACATGTAAAAATATGTCAACATAAGTACTTGCTCATTAATAATCAAGGCCATTAAAAAAATATCTTGGAGAAGATCAGGCGAGTTGTCATAATGTTTTTCACAAAATCTACAAATCAAAAGAAACTTATCTTGAATATTGTTCAGAGCACAAGAAGAATCTGATTTAGGAAAGAAAGATATAAACTAATAATACCACGGTCGTCATCCCTCATCAGTCAACTAAAAAGCTACGCAACAGAAATAAATTGCTTTTTCGGAAAGAAAAGACCAAATGGTTCATTTGGTAATCTGTACATATCATTAAACAGAACTCCAGATGGCAGATGTACCAGGCGAGAAAAGTTGAAGCACTTAAGAATATCAATAAGCGCTGAAAGCTGGATGCTGAATATCTATGTGAGTTATTGTTGTACAATTATATTATCGGTCGATCCGACAATCCATTGATTCGACACACTTAATCCTTCTAACTTATCTTGAGGTCTTCAATCCTAAAGATATCTATGCAAGCCTGTGGTATGTTAATGTTCGACAAGTTCGCATAAACTACAGAAACAGACCATAAAGTCCAAATACAGTAGATTTGAAATGGCATGACTCATAGAGTATTATCTTCCAAGTCTCAGGCAAATCCATCACAGATAACAAGTGAAACTAGGATCATCACATAAAGAAAATAGCTTAGCAAGGAGTACTACAATCAATGGAAATTTGTGATCAACAACAACACATAAAATAAAAATAAATTTGCTTCTAATTCCCTTTCATTTGAAGAAAAGAACAAGAAGTGACCAAAAAAGTATTCATCAATCCACATGATTGATTATTTAACAGATTGAAGTTCAACTAACTATACAAATACAATCAACAAAAGCCCATTTCCAAGATTTAAGCTTTCGACTCGAACCAAGCAAAGCAGGCACAAGATTGCATCTGATAAAATCCATCGAAACATTAACATCCCAATATCGAAAAAGAGTAAAAGTTCACAACGTTACAGAAAAGTTAGAAAATAGAAAGAAACCTTGAACAAGATATGATCAATGGAGAGCTGAATGTCCTTGAAGGCTTCACGAGCACGACGCCTCGTTTCGACCTGGTCCATGTTAGCATCCAGTAGTTTCTGCAAGTCCTCGCTCACACCCTCAAATTTATGGCTCTTCTTTCCCATCTCTCTGATACTACAATTTCAATTTTCAACTGAGGATAATTTACTTGCCCTGCAATAAAAAAAGAGAAAGGAGAACGAAAGACTTGTGGGAGAGATGTAAGCAAGCTATGGTAACCAAGAATTCAATGGCACGTGGATCTGTATGATTACAGTAGTGAATTTCCAGTAATTGTTTGTCCTTTTCATGTGTTTTTGTTTTCCTTTTCTTGAACAGTTTTGGAAAGATTTGAATATGTGTTGTTGATTTTGGCAATTGTGATTGGGAACCCTTCCTGCAGTCTTGGACTTTTCCTTTCTCCTCATTGCACGTGGTCAAAATAATTTACCACACCCTAGTTTTCTCATTTGAGCACTCATGAGAGCGGATTTTTAGATATCTGAGCGTTAGTGATTTTGCATTACAAAATATATTTTATTATGATATTAACGTTTTAATTAATAATATGGATAAATTTATTGATAATATATTAAATCTATATGATTTATCAAAGTATCTCTAGAGATTTTGGGATCGGAGAATTCCAAAGATTATCGTGGAGTCTCGATTCACAATATATAGCATGACCTTGAAGAGTGAGGAAGAACCAGAAGACTTGAGCTTATCTCTTTTTAGGAATGTAAGAAATTACTAAGAATGCCTTGGGACATCTGACTTATTTGGATTACGAGCGAATGGCTTGTAGCGGAGGCTATGACAACCTTTGATAAATCGATGGAAGTCTAAGAGGGCGATGCTTTTAGGGCGACCTCCTCCGTTATTTTACCTTACCTGTCTTTTGATGTAATAGTTACATTCTTTTCGTTCTTTACCATATATATATATATATATATATATATATATATATATATATATATATATATATATATATGAAAGGAAGTATCATGAGGCGGTTTTAAATGTAGCATGATCTCAAGAAAATCAGCAATGCTATTAATTAAAACACATGTATTGTCAATATTGGTGTTTTTTGATGTATACAACATAAAGTTTTTGTTAACAATAGACGTTTTAACCAATATCATGGATGGCTTTCAATACAGTATCAGGTTGTTTGGCAAGCGATGAAAATCAAGAAAACCAGGTTAAAATATGTGTTTTTAACCAGATTTTGATGACTTTAGTGGCCTGCCAATCAAGAACATATATGCGATTCTAGATAAGTTATCGAAGATCATCTCTCAGAGTAACAATTTATATATAAATTATCTAGAAGTATTATGTTGTCGATAAAATCATCAAAGTTATTAATCAAGCGTCTATGTTGTTAGCGAAATAGTTCTTTTGTATTAAAAAACAACAATATTGAGAACATACGTTTTGATTAACAACATTGATGATTTTCTTGATAATGTAGATCTATCTTTAATTAAATTATTAATAGACTGTCGTCTATCAGGAGACTTATAGACTGTTTGGGATAGAATTATACCTCCGTTTTTAATTGAGGCGGCAAGGTAATCGTGTTTGTTTTACAATTTTAATTGAGCCAGAACAATACCCATTTTAATCCACCTACTATTTACAACTCAATTAAAACTTATCTATCTACCTACTATTTTTCTCTCACTTCACCTTTTCATTTATTATAACAACCTTAAATCAATCAAATATCATTAAAACCGATCAAATAATCTTAAAATATCTTACACATATCAATTCACTCTTACACACCCTATATAATAACCCTAAAAAACCTATAAAATTTTAACTCTATACCAAACACAAATTTTCACAACTCAATTAAAATTTTATCACTATTCATCAGTTATACCTCAATTATAATTCGTTCAATTATAATTCCGTCAAAAACAGGCCATTACTCATCTTGGCATACCATGACTATAGTTTCAGTTTGGAGCTTATGGAGTTTATATAAGCTCCAACTTGGAGGTTTTTTATTTCTATAATTTTACAACAAGTTATTGTGATTTTGATTGTGAGAATTAGTAGTTTTTGTGGTCTGTTTAAGAATCTCGTGGTAATTTTGAGAATAAAAAGAATTTTGGGTTTAATTTAATTTTTTATGGGCCAAATATTTGAACTACAGAGCATTTGTCATTTTGATTTTATTTCCGTTGAATTGATTACATCCGTCTCAGAACAAATAATATGTGTGACCATGTGTGTGTCTATCAAAATACCCATCAATGCAATTTTTCGTAGAAATAGGTTGGGACAACAAACATCCATCTCGTTCGTACTTTGGATACCCATACAACCATCGAAGGCTGTTGAAATGACTAATTCCTCTAAATTAAGAGGCGTTGAAAACAAAGAAATTGTTGGAGTTCTCATTTCTATCTAATCTAGTCCTAACATGTTTCATGTTAAAAAAAGATATATCAACCCTTAGAACTCTCTATTTCTATTTTTAGATTTTATTAAAGTGGCATGTTTTGATCCTCTTCCCCACTACTTGGAAAAAGCGAGCCACCGGTTCAGGTGCAAGCCTTTTCCACAGAAAAGAGAAATCTTGTGTTAGAATAGAAGCATAAGTGATGTGGATTATTCAAGAATCAAAGTGTATATATATATATATATATATATATATATATATATATATATATATATATATATATATATATATATATATATATATATATATATATATATATATATATATATATATATTACTACTTTTAGTGACATCTATTCCTTTTTCTAGTTCATGTGTCAACATGCTTGTAAGTAGTCTTAATGTATCATTTTCTATATTGATTTTTGAATGATTCTTAAAAAATTCTAAGTTTCCTAGTCCACCACGCTTCTGTGCTAACTCTGATGTTTGAGTATATCTCAAAGTTGGTATACTGTATGTATGTATATTACATTTAGAAAAAATAGGATTAATAGGAGAAGACATTATGAAATCAAGGGTCGCATATGAATGTAAATTTAAAATTAAAACCACGATATCACTATTAGAGCGACAAACATTGAATATAGTCCTTTAGATAAGGAAGAATTTAAACATCAGTTCTGAAATGATAAAAGCAATTTAATAAGAAAATCGAGAAAGTCCACATGGATTGACATTTATTGTAAGAAATCATAGTGAAATTAAAAGAGGAAAGGCTAGAATAGTTTATAATTATAAAAGATTAAATGATAATACAGAAGATGATGGGTATAATATACCTAATAAAGATACTCTAATAAATTTAATTCAGAAGAAAAAGATTTTCTCAAAATTTGATTTAAAATCAGGTTACAATCAGCTTAAGTTATCAGAAGATTTTAAACCATGGACAACTTTTACATGCTCAGAAGGACAATTTGAATGGAATGTTTTAAGTTTTGGACTAAAAAACGCTCCTTCAATTTTTCAAAGATTTATGGATAACATATTCTTAAAATATGATTTTTGCATGGTATACATTGATGATATCTTAGTAGCAAGTGAATCAATTTATGAACATGAAAATCATTTAAAACAAGTTTTTAATGAAATCAAAAAACATAATATAGTAGTTTCAAAAAGAAAGATGGAACTTTTTAAAATAAATTTTTCATTCCTAGGATTAGAAATCGGAAATGGAAAAATAGAATTACAACCCCATATTTCAACAAAAATTATTGATTTCCCTGAAAAATTTGAAAACTTAAAACAGATACAAGCATTTCTAGGATTAGTAAATTATGCTAGAAAATTTATTCCTAATTTATCAAAATTAGTAGGACCATTATCTGATAAAACAACAAAAAATGGTCAACGAAGATTTAATAAGGAAGATATTAAATTAGTTAAAGAAATAAAAGAAGTGGTTAAAAAGATTAAACCTCTAGAATTACCATTAGTAACAGACTACATAATCATAGAAACAAATGGTTGTAAAGAAGGATGGGGAGCTGTTCTTCTTTGTAAAACAAATAAATTTTATCAAAAAATAGTGAAAAGTTTGCTCCTACACTAGTGGAAATTTTAATAAAACAGGATTAAACTAGAGTAGTTTAGACTATGAGATACATGCATTAATTAATGCATTAGAAAAATTTAAGATTTTCTTAAACAAAGAATTTACTGTCAGAACAGATTGTGAAGCCATAGTTAAATTCATTAAAAATGATCAAAGTAAAAAAGTAAATAGAACTAGATGGATTAATTTACAAAACATAATACAAGGAAGTGGATATGTTATAAATTTTGAACATCTATATAATGCATTAAGCAAAAAAGGTTTGGAGCCATTTAAGGCTATCCACATCATTTAATTATTTGACAAAATAATGCTTTGTGATTGGTTGATTCTCATTCCATGTTATCCTATTCTTTTATTCTGATTGGCCAGTTTCTATCTCATGATGATGTGTTTCGGTTATTTAGCTTACATATGCACCAATTTTTTTAAATCAATCAACCATTTTAATTTCTGATTTCTTTCCATTTTTGTAAATATTTTCCATTCTAAATGAAAGTCCAACATCTCGGTTACTCTTTATTTTCTAAATTTCATGTGTTTATTGAATCTATAAAGTAATTGGTTGGTCACTATGTTTCTAAAAATCACCATATTCGAGATGTTAAAGTAATTAAACAACTTTTTTATGGTTTATTAACATAATTGGTTGGTTGATTCATGTTAACCAAATATATATATATATATATATATATATATATATATATATATACATATACATATATATATATATATATATATATATATACATATATATATTTCATCTGATAATATCATTGGGACTCACAAAAAATATTCTTATAAAGAGTTTATTGTTAGAGTTTTTTTAAGCATTTATACACAAGTTGGGACCGTAAATTTTTATTATTATAGAAAGTTTATTCATTTATAGAGTATTCTTTTAGAAGGTTTCTACTGTATATATAGACACACACACTAAAATGTGAGAACATTTCGAAGTTGAATTAGGGTTTTAAATTAGTGTGAATTGATTTGTTTCAATTGAATTGAATAACGTGGAGAAGAAAGATTCATTATGGTTGACTTTTTAATGATGAATTTTGTTATTGAATTAGGATTGAAATTTAATTTGAGAAGATTAATTGAGTTTTCTATGATAAATTCATAATTTTGTTGTGGTTGAATTAGGACTTAAAATTAAATTGAGTGATACATGTTGGTTTTTTGCAACAAAAGTCTAATTTACATATATATTACAAATTAGTCTAATTAGGGATCGGAGGTGATGAAAAATGTAACGGAGAACCACAGCTATTTGTCTTCTTGTGAGAGTCTAGGCCTTCTCATCATTTTAGTGATATTTGTCTTTTTTTCTGAAATTGAGCAAAAATGGGCACAAATAATGACTTTCCCCACTCGCTTTTTATTGGTTTATATCATTACTTTGAAACAAAAATTACTATAGTATATACGTGTGTGTGTGTGCGCAAATACACACACACACACACACACACACACACACACACATATATATATATATATGTATGTATGTATGTATGTATATGTGTGTGTGTGTATCATATATAATCGAGGCTGTAAAATAGTTTTACAATCCATTACTGGTCGGTGATAAGAGATGGGTAATTAGTGGGTGAAATAGACCAAACTAAATGTGTAATATAATTAATTAGACAAAAGCGTTAAATACAAAACAAAATAAATGTTTAAATCCAAAACTATCCATTTATTTATGAGTAAGTCTCACGAGGCGATCTCTAAATAATTTATCTGAAACAGACCTATATTGTCGAAAATCATCGATGTTATTAATTAAAACACATATGTTATCAACATTGGTGTTCTTTCATATTACAATAAGACTTATTTACGTTAATAACATAGGCGTTTTGATTAATAACATATACGATTTATTAATAGCATAGTCGTCTTTAGATCGTTATCTGAGAACCGTATCTCATGAGAGTTTGTTAATTATAACTAGCGTCGATTCATGAACCAAGTCCAAAACTCAAATAAAATGGTACAAGATATATCGAAAGTCTTTTAAGGAAATAGAATAAAATAGTAAGTAGATGGTAAAAAGTAAGAGAGAGTATACAAAAAGTAAGAGAAATAATGGATAAAGTTTGTAAAAGAGTATTTAAAAAATTAATAAATGTAGATAGTGGGGTTTTCAAAAAATGAAACATTAAACTTTTAAAAAAATCCCCAGAATGGCAAAATGTAAACCTATAAAAGAGCGGAGGAGTATTGTATAGTCGAACTCATATTAATAAACACATCCTTAATTTTAAATTTTATGTTTAATTTGATTTTTTTTATTTTTCTTTTATTCATTTGCTTTAGGTTTTTTCTTAATTTCCACTATTTTCTTAGGTTAAATTAAAGTGGGACACGTGTCCACTCTCATATTTCCACGTTTTATTCTCTTCAGTTAATCGGATGTGACATGTCCTCTCAGTAATTTTGAATCGTTTCATTTTAAAATTAATTTATGAAATTAAATGAGGAGCCAACACACGTCCAACGTCTAAACTAATGTTTATATTGGAAGCCCTTGATATATACATAAAGTACGGAGCCATTAAGTGGAACCGTTGATGTATACATATAATCGTGAATTTAATTTTAGGTTTTAAATTTTTACGGACTTATTTGCAAAGTCACAAACTATTTATTGGCGAATTGAAAGAAAGCGGTTTTGCAATCCAAGTCCCTCACAACTCTAATTACGAAAAGGCAAAGTTTTCAAGTTCATAAAACATTGAATTATGTCCTGGTTTTCAAATCGAATCCGGCATCAACGAACTACATATCGAGTTCAATTCTTGAATCGAATCTAATGCACACTAAATCGTCGGAATCCCTAATGACAACTCCACCAATCTACAAAACTCCACCATCCCCAAATCAAAATAGTTTCTCCATATACTCTGAACCCGTTCACCAATATTGAAATCCCTAACTTCTGACATAACCGATTGAAATATTATTGCAGAAAGGATTTTATACATTGATTATATTAAGCAAGATCGTGGCCGGGAAGAAAGCGGATAGTAGGCGATTCCTTCTTGCCGCACCTTCATTATAATTAGACTATTGTTGAGTTGTTGTAATACTGACATCGACATCGGTTCGAGTGAAATGGGTGAAGGGTATATATATATGAACCACCACTCTCCTATTTATGAGGCCTTTTAGGCGATTGAAAAATAAATCCGTGCGGGTTCGAGGCCCAAGCCAATATCCTACCAGCGAGGCGTGTATGCGGCGGTCATGGAGTAATATTGCGATCGATGGACGGTCTCGACCACTTAGTGGTCGAATGGTTACGAGTAGTATCATAAGCGGGGCTATCGGGATTACCGAAATAAGTGTCATACGGGGCAAAGTGCTCTTGTATGGACCGTAGAACCACCTCTAGAATCATGCGCGAATGGTTGGTCGGGATATATTGTGAAGTCTGTAACCACGAAGCTCGACAAGTTCGGTTTCAATTCGATAAGCAGACCAAACCCTTTGTATTTTTAATCTATTTTGTTTAGAATTGAAATGGTACTCCAAATAAATTGGCTAAGGGCATGTTTGGTTTGTGAATAAGTTGATTCAGCTTATCAGTTAGTCAACCCATAAACAGATTAATGGACCTGGATGTATGTAATTGTTCCGTACATATAATATGCAATATGCATACATTCCTCTAAAATTAGACTTTGACACTAGATTACCAGTTGTTACGTATTAAATTTTTTCTCACTCTCAATCTTTTTACATATAATCCCTCACTTAGTTAAACATGTCTCACTTATTTTAGACACTATTGTTAAGAAAGTCTATAGTTTGTTGTTTGTTGTGGAAGAGATAAATGATAAATAATGGAGAAAGTATAAGAGGTAAGAGACAGAAATGATAAAAATGGAAAAGTCTTGGAATGGAAAGTATTGCAATCCCATATCGTTTTTATGGAGGGGCGTAAGTTGTTTTTACACAAGAACTAAACTGGGACATGTATAATAGTTTTTCAACCCATGGCGGTCTGGTGATAACAAGGCGGATAAGCAGTGAAAATAGACAAAATTAAATATATAATTAGTTAAAAACTTCAAATAAAAAACAATATAAATGTTTAAATCAAAAAAAACTAAGTAGTAAGTGATAAAACATTAAAATATGGTAAAAATGTGTAATTTTAGTGGGAAATGTGAGAGGTGGTAAAAAGTGCAAGAGTAGGATTTATTATTATTGGTTGGGTGTAGAGTACATTCCTTTTTTAGTAATGTATGAAGTTTTGTAGTACGTTTAAAAATGACAAATGTATGAAGTTCTGCGGGACGAATAAAGTATATATTAAATAAAACATGCAAATCATTAGATAATTTTTTATTATTGTAATTTATGGATGTACACATATATTTACTCTCTTTCTTTTTCACATATTGATGAGGTCGGGTGACTGAAGAGTTGTACCAGCTCATATGTCGTTGGTTGAATAACAAGTTACGGAAAAATTAACCTGTAAATGTTTTAAAGAAAATAATTGGCGCGTGCGCTTTTTTTAATACCCCTAATTTTAGGGGAGTACGATCGGGTGAAGATGGTATTGTTAACAAATTAGACTGGCCCATTATAGATGTGTGGTTTAAATAAAATCAAGGTGGGTAGATTGCTTTACTAACACATGTGATTGACAAATGAGTTGGTGGGTAACATGGAACGGGTGATGTATATACCCGATCCATACGCCATTATTTTAAATAGATACCGTTAAGGTTCGCAATGGGTTGGATATACCTTGATCCATTTAAAAGACTTGAATGGAAAAGGTCTTCTCAGCTTATAATACTAATACGATTAATTACTCAGGTGCGACTTATCATATATCATGATAAAGATTGGCCAAACTTTTGAGGAATATTGATTATGCATTAAAATTGTGCAATGGCACAATTGAGAGTCACTACTCTTATAATTATAATCGAGGTAAAAGTGATGTATGGAATAAACGCATGCAAAAAAGTTTATCGTTCTTAATTAGTGTGATGATGAGTCCATCAGAGACAAACTAAAAATGTAACATCCCAAAGTTTAAGATAAATTTTCAGAGAGCTTAAAGGATCGAGAACGCTACTCATACCAACAATGTGCACATTTCTTTTCGGTAATCCATCCATAAGAGCTTTAGACTTAAGTATGCATGCTCAACAGTAATCTTAGGGTGGATGACTGGTAAGTCTATCGTTGCGTGCACGAGTGGGATAAAGTCTTGAGAACGAACATGTATTAATCTGTGGGCGACATATCACTCGGATAATAGTCCATGACCTTGGCAGCACGGAAGATTGAACATATTTCGCAAAAAGTGCGGCGCGTTACAAAAATGTTGTTGTAAATATTGTAGGATTTCATATACTTAAATATTTTTTACTATACCCGTCGAGTATCGACGGGTTATAAACTAGTATGAAAGGTAACAATAATACTATTGCTGATATCTTATCAAGAAATTTGAACAGGTTATTTCATGAATAAAGATCAGAAAATGAGAAGGCTCATACATCCTCAACACGAGATAGAGACACGATAATGGACATTTCGATGAGGAAAAAAGCAAGGCGAAGAAAGCCACAACAAAAACACGGCGACAACGATTATTACGATGGCGATTTCAAACGAAACCTTTCACAAAGTCGAGTTCTTTTACACATTTTCCTAATGAAATTCTAGCCCAATGAGAAAACTATTACTTTTGGCCCGAACACATTACCGATCTGCAGATGAAACCAAAAATTTAGGCCCATATGGGATAAATTTAACGATCAACAATGTCTTCTTGACAATCTACGGCACATCTGAGACTTTTCTCTGAGTCCACAAAGAAAGTCCAGTTTAAACTCTAGGATATTTCTTTATGGAAGCATTTCAAACCCGGAAAAAACTAATATTAGGAGATTTTCTCACTATATTATTTTTAGGGGCAAAAGTTGGAATTTTCAACAAATGGGAAGCAGTTGTAAATCACATACGATTACCAGATCCTCTTTACAAAGGATTTTCTGATTTTGAAGCCGTAGCTATGGCTAGACAACATTCGGACTCGAGACTTTTCATAGAACACGAAGAAGTAAAAACATTTTCGAAATCACCACAAATCCTGACAGATTTTCAAAAAAGCAGGAGGAGATCGTTAGAAGAAAGGCGTATTCTCGAAAGAAATTAAAGAAAACCAACATTCTTGTGACAAAATTACGGGTTGAAAATCAAAAATTAAAAGCAATGATTGTTGCTCTTGAGGAAAGAGTAAAAATCTGAACGATTCTGAGACTTGACTTCAAAGCTACGCATTATCGACATTCCATGGAGCGGACTTTAAAACCGGTATTAGAAAGAATCGAAGGTCTCGATGACATTATATTGAAAAAAATTATGCTGATTTCCTCTAGTCTTGTACAAATTCTGAAAAATTATCTGAGATAGTGTTAAGGAGTTAAAATATCTTTGGAATAAAAGTGATAGAAAGAATAAGCAGAGCGAAAAAGATACGGGCATATTGTTATTACGGATAGATTTGGGAGAAAGCAGACATGCCACGAATTGATTACTCAATTTTACCATTATGGTATGATTGATTACAACAAATTGATCTCACTAACATTCTGAGAAAATTATCATCACTTTTGGTGAGAAGTTCACATTAGTAGCGAAACATTGCTTCTCATTCACGAACGATGGGATGTAAGATTTTGCATCCTTCGAAGCGACGACTATACATACGAGCGACTAGAAAAAGAAATTTCATCGACCAGAACTAATGATCATGCATTCTGAAGCAATGGTGAAAATTGAAGATCACATTAATTTTTCAAGTCTTTATTGGCTCCATGAACGAATCAATCTGATTTTAGGAGTTATAAAGGCACAACAGAAGACTCCAGCTCTTCCCATACATTTTCCCTGGTTTGAGTACAAGCTAATGGCCGAAGGACATTATATTCAGACCTGGACAGCAACAAATTGGGACATGCTCCTTCCATTTGTGGGAGAAGGCAATACACTGGAACAACAGCACATCAATAACAATGAAGAGACACCATGGCCATTTTCAGAAGATGAAAACATGCAGGCGGCCGATCGATCTGAAGCGCAACACTATTCCTACAATTGGCGGCAATTACGGGGACTTCTAGAAGCAAAAAGCGGATGAGCGGCTTCAATAAAAGGAAAAGCGTAAAATAGCGTCAACAGAGACTTCTAGAAACAAAGACAGATGGACGGTTCCAATAAAAGGAAAAAATGTAAGCAATGACGTCAAAAAATATTCTTTCCTTTACACATAGATAGATTCTTTCCGTTTTCTTATTTTATTGTATAGATAAGCAGCCGGTCATAAAAACCGGATTAGAAGGTTACCATTTGTAAGGCTATAAAAGCCAGCCATTCTTTCAGTTGTAATCACGAATCAATTACCCAGCAATCAATATACTTATTTTCAAACCAACTCATGGCAGCTTAAACTTTTAAGTCTATTCCATTAGTATCATTACTTAAATCCTTCAAACACCTTCCGAACTTCATACTAAAGTCTTTAAAAAAATAATAATAAAAAAAGAGTATAATTCTCACGCTGTTCATACTGCATCTGACGCTACTACATCCGCTGTTACAAACTCACGCTGTTCATAAACCGCTCATATCTTGTAAGTATTTTCTCATCTTATGAAAATTTCAATCTTTTTAATTATGTTGTATAAAAATTTTGTGTGTTTTTGGTTAACGGAAACCGCTAAAATCCTTTAACCCCTAATGGTATCAGAGCATGGTTGATCTTAAATCTAAAAGACTATGACAGGCTTGATAAGTGGCAATTGTGTTGTAAGTCCACATTAAAAATCAAGAACCCTTCTAGGTGAAGATAAGGGATTAATTATGCTCGAATTATTATTAAGTTTTCTTTTAGTTGGATTTTATTGGTCTATTATTATGCATTCATTTTAGAAATATTAATCTAAGACTTTATGACTATCTTTTGAAGGATTTAAGGTATTAAGTAATGAACTAAGGGAATAGGATTTTCATCATCATTGATAATCTATCTATATTAAATATTTAAATACTCAAATCTTAGGAGAATTAAGAGGAATACATAAACATTTGCCTACTAAACAGGATTTTCATCAGCTTGGTTTTTTATTAGAAAACTCAAAACCTCGACAGATCTTAGAAGCCAAAGATTTATTACACAAAGTAGAAAAACAGGTTATTGATTTAGAACAGGTTATTAAGTACTGTTAAACAAATAGTAGAAAGTTAAAACTGGAAAAAACGAAATAATATCTACAGGCTTTAATTGACGCTAAAAGATATAAAGCCGAAGAAAATAAAGAAGAAATTACTGGTTTCACTTTTTATACAGGAACAAGTAGAGCCGATAAAACATATCCTAATCTATTTAATTTTATTATAAGTTTGTTACTACTTATTATTGATAAATTAAATAAATTATTAGAAAATATTAATAAGATACCACCAAGTACACAGACTATAGATAACGATCTAGATAAAATAATTAGTGGTATTAATAGATTAAGTCTAGGAGAAGAAGTTAGAATAAAAAGAAAACCCACATCTTATACACATTGGGTACCAAGAAAATGAGTATTCAACAGAATAGGAACTTTTTAGGAAGAAGTAGGACATTACAAGAAGCTAGAAACTCAACTAGTAAAATTAAATTGCTCAAAAATTAAATTTAATAAAAATAAATTTTAGGTGCAATTTATATTTGGTCCAAATTAAAGGGATAATTAATGCAATTTGCCCTTTTCTAAATGTTGTGAACAATTATGTTAAAACTATAAGGCCATATAAGGAAGTTTAAGTTGCAACCCTCTACAACAACATATCTACGTAATTATTAACGTTAAAACCGTTTTAAACCATATGTATTTGTCTAGTCTCTACTAAAAAAGTTGGGAACCTCTCAAACCCAAACTTCATTTTTTTCCATTTATTTTTAAATTTGAATAATCGATTAACACACTTCACATAGTAATTTAAATTCGATTAATATTAAATATATTATATATTTAGGTATATAAAATAATAGGATTAGAAAAAAATATATACAAAATATACTTGAAAGTGTAGAAATTAACTCCACATGAAACTATAAAAAATACTATATATAATATAAATAATTTTTAATATTATTAATATAAGAAATAAAAAAATTCAACTAAAGAAAGGAAAAAAATCGAAAACAAAAAAGGTGTTGGAACGTTGCAACGCCTCTGAGAATCTCAAAAGCTCGGTCAAATCCATTAGAAACAGCGACCAAACGCCTTGGGAGATGGTCTAACGGCCCGATTTCAACAAATATGAAACATGCGTAACATGAGGCCCAATTGAATCCGTAGTAAGAAAGTGAAAAAGGAATGAAAAATGAATATCCCAAGTTCAATGAACCACCCAAAATAACATAAATTGATTAGCAAGGCAGGGCAGGCATGTCTCTCGCAAAATAATAACATCCTCTAATTTTGTTCATACCAAATTTCGTCACTAAGCATCTGCTGTATATATATAAACAGGATCTCCATTAACGGCTTTCTCATAAATAAACTCGACCAGCCAATTCCCTATCTACCACTACTACCATCCAAACAAATCTCACTTCTATCACCATCTCTCTAAGTTTTAGAGCACACGAATTAATGCATGATTCATTCGTTGATTGGTTGAAGGAGATGGATTACTGCAAATCAATCGCATCGGGCCGAGTTGTTTGCCCCAAGCCCCGTCGGGCCGGGCTTTCCAATGACTACACCAACAATTCCCTCGAATTTCACCTGCGGTAATTTTCTCATATTGTTTTCATCTTTGCGTTTCTGATTTTGTTTTCATTTTTGCGTGTGATTGTGTTTGATTATTAGGCTAATGTTTCGCCTCTTTTTTTGGTTGAGCAGGAATGAAACGGATGTGTTTGATTCCAAACCTTGTGCTGAATTGTTCGATCTAATCCTTCGTAAGGTATTTTTTTCCTTTCTCTATACAGATGTACTAATTTGTTGTTTATGGATTATCCTTGTGATGGATTGGTTGGGTTGTGTATTGAGCTACATTTGCCTGTCCTCTCTGTCTGGGCATTAGGCATTTATGTATCAGTTATTGGCTCGTGTAAAATCATCATAGGATGCAGCTAATTCATGTTTTGGCATGGTTTCATGTTCTCATTGATGATTCGAGATGTTTTTACTTGATCGAGGAAAAAATTGCTGCATTGCCCCAGAATTTTGTCATTTTTGGTTGGGGATGGTTGAGTATGATCCTTGATATGTTTTGTTACTTTGTGTTTCCTTTGGGAGTTTGTTGGTACATTGTCATATACTTTATTCTCACAAAGGAAATCTACGATGCATCTCAAACGACCTTTTGTAAAAATGCAAGTAGTCAGAATGATTGAATTTTCTGTTCTAGGCTTTCCGTCAATTTTTGGTTTTATTTCCACAAAATTGTTCAGGGTGCATGTCTAGTAACTTAAATGTGAAATGCTATTAGAGTGCACATATTTTTCCTCATTGAGCAGTCCCTCTTTCCATTTTCTTGTGCATAATTGTTAGACTTTTTTTCCTGTAACACTATAGGTGGACTTTGAGGCAGAACAATGTGGAGCTGTTTCGTCTTCACCCCCATTTTTCTTTGGATCTCCTCCATGCAGAGCCTCAAACCCCATAGCACAAGATGCACATTTTGGGGTACAAAGGCCAACCTCCATATGTTCATCCCCTGCTGATTCAGCCTCCTTGCCATCAGCAACTCGTGCAAGATCAGAGTATGCGATGAAACAGGCAGCTATAAGAGTGGAAGGTTTCCACTGTGGAAGTTCCCGCGTTCCCATGGAATAGGATTAATCGAGTGTAGTACAGAATGCTTTCTATTGAAGTCTGTGAAATTGACGAAAAGGAAAGAGAAAGAAAGGGAGAACTACTCTAGAAGGTGGATCCTTCAAATATTTGTTGGAGTGATCTACATAGGATCTATAGGAACTTGTAGTCCATTCTTCATGTAGATAAAATGATTTAGTTCACAAAATGACAGGAAGCAGAAGGGCTTATTCTTTCACATCAAGTAAAACATATAGTTTAATGATGTGGTGAGTTTGTCCCCTCATATATTCCTATTTAGATAGTACTTTGTAAATATTCATATGTAAATACATCGAAGGTAGTGTTCGACTTCAAATACCATAGCGACTTTCATTGTTGCGTTGGTCTCCTTGACTCTGATAAATTACTCTTGGTTATGGAAAATTCGACCAAGGTCTCACTCCAATGGTATGGCATAATCTTTTCACAACCATTTGGTACGTGCAACTAATCCAAACGATTGAGTATTTTTCCTCGATAACCCAAATGTCCGTCTGTAAATCATCTCTCAAAATAACAATTGAGTTTCTATTAAATTGATTTTTCCCTTAGTTTATCTTAGCAAGAAGTTACAGATTAAATGACAAATTGTTACAATAAACAGAAACCTTTGTCACAGACACCAATGAAAAGAGAACAGTAACGTTTCGGAGACATGAAGTGAAGCATGCATCAATGACGATTAACAAGCACGCCGTGTCACTTTGACAGGAAAACCTTTATAGTATAAATGATAGTATTTCATTCAACCGAGAGCATTAATATTGCAAATGTTCCATGAAAGATGCCAAAGAAAAATTGAAACTTGGGAATCCATCATATCTCATCCAACAGCAGGCATGGATAATTAACCAGAAGCTAACAAGGCCTTGATGACAGATTTGTTTTTCCTTTTCCTTGGCCTGTTTTGTTTTCTACATCTGAGTGTACCGCCTTCGGGACTTCCATCCTCCTGCAATCAGATCTTATAAGTTGGTGCTGGAAGGTTAAGGGCCTAAACTAGACCAAGTGACCAGCAGGTAACTTTAGGCAACCAAAGGAAAAAGAACGGATGATCACTGCCTAGGCATTTTTTTAGACTAGTGCCTTCTTGAATGTGTTCGAGCCCAATATTTTCTAAGACACATCCAATTCTATAGTCGAAAAATCATCCTCAGGGCTCGGACAACAATGTAACTCCATCAAAGTTCTTGCATGCTCTACTAAAATATCACTCATAGTTGATTGCACGGATACTTTTTGCAATTTATAAACATACAGCTAAAGAATTCAGGTTGAGAACATTTATACCTTTGCTGGAGCAGCATCGGAGTTCTCTTTTGTCTTTTTCTTTTTGCATGATAGAGGATTTGGACCCTGCATAAGAAGTACCAAGAGGTGATTAATATTTTTTGTGAGGATGAATCACAAGCAGAAGCACGTCTACTTTTCTTCAATTTCAAAGTTTGAATCAGGAAGCAGAAAGAAAAGTCCTCAGGTTTTTCTAACCTTGGCTCTCTTTCGTTTGGATTGTGCTTTATCCCTTAAAGCTATTTCATCGAGGTTATTTGCCTCTAATGCGGGATCACCATTTGCATTAGAAGGATCTGTTAGTTCATCAGCAGCAAATTGTTTCTTTGGTAACTTTAACATCTTGTGCTCCAGCTCTGTCAAATGTAAACGTTTTTCTTCTGCCGCTTTGACAAACTTCTGTTGAGTTGAGGATGGACGCTCCACCATGAGAGCGTTTTTCAGCGCATATATAATAGGCACACCAGGTATCTGCAGACATAAATTACTTAGATTGCAGGCGGGAATGACAATCAAGACAACAAAAGTTTATAGCCTAGGGTTTCACCAAGAAAGATATAAATTCATAAGCATCAACATATCAATTAAATTTGACAACGATATTAATAAACGAAAAAAGCTGTCACCTCCTGGAACTTCTTCCTCAACTCCTTGTCCTGCGTAGCAACAAAGAAATGCTCTTGGTTGTTTTCTCCAATTACTTCTGTCAAGCACGATGCAGCACTCGTCCGGTTTTCATGGCCACATCTACAAGATGAATTCATAAACTCAGACAACTAGTTCAAGAGTTCACTTGCTAACAGTATATGAATACGCTTACTGGGACAACAGAACGAGCATAATTGCTTATTGCGTTGCAACAGGCAAGTAAAAGAAATCAAAGATAAACTGAATGACAAAACTAACAACTTGAGTCATATAATGAAACATCAGAACATACAACAAATTACTAAGCATGGTCGAATCGTCACAGCTTCCACCAAAAAAATCTCAACTCTAAGAATCCACTTATACACTTGCAAACTAACTCCAATCAACATCACCAACATCAATAGAGCTCGAATAACATCCTCTACCAACTCATCTCTCTTAAAACTCTATCCCAGACAATGAACAATGCATTTTTCTATCTCAAAGCTAGAGTGTCTACCTGGCAGTCAACAAGTTCCTAGCAGCATCTAGTGAATCGGAAAGAGACTTGCCAGCGTCTTGTGAACCGGAATCCGCATTCTTCTTCGCCTTGGTGTTTGCAAGACTACTCAGTTCTAAAAGAACACATCTGCACCAAAATGAATGAAATGACATTGTAAGTTTGAAATTTCCTCTAACATTCAAAAAAGGCAAAAAAGGTAAGGAGTTTCAATTTCATCTTGAACCTGGTAGTGAAGAGTTTGACGTCACCACCAAGGGTATTCTTCAGCGCAGTATCAGCTGGAGTGATGTTATTCGTGAGAAGATGGTGCACGAAAGTACCGTCGCAGAGGATTTTGAAGGGCTCTCGAAATCCATAGCAAGCTGTGTAGAATCTTATGGCTCTTCTGTGCCTTGTTCTTTTTCACCTTCATCTGATTTCAAATCAATGGAACTGGTGTGAGACAAGCTCAAGAGTCGATTATGAAAAGCCCTAAATTTGATGAAGGGGGATGGTGGAAGGGTTTAGCTGAACCGCCCATTTATTGTCTGGACTCTGGAGAGTAATTGGGCTCGGTTGGGTTATGACTTATGAGCCCATCTAGTCCCCCTCCTCTAATTAATTTAAAAAAACATCTTTCGTCTGAGCTTTAGAAATCTTTTACATATTGACTTCACTCCAAAGTTTTCACGAAGACGAACTATTATAATACTCCCTCCATTCCACCAATTTCTTTCCATTTTGTTTTTGCACAAATTTTAAGAAATTTGAGTAAAAAATGGGTTTATATAGATGAAGTAGTAAGTGTATAGTAAAAAGTAAGAAAGAGAATTGAAAAAGTATGAAAGATAGAAATTAAAATATTAATAATGGAGATAGTGGGTTTCCATAAAAGGAAATGGAAAGTTTTTAATGGAGCATGAAAATGAAAAATGGAAAGAAATACATGGAGCGGAGGGTATAATATAAGCTCGAGTTTGTGAAGAGCTCTAGTATCTCGAAAAAAGCTCGGTTAAACATGGCCCATCTACGTTATGAAATTTGGTGAAGTTTAAGTTTGTATTGTATTCCATTCGACATACTATTATGACAATGATTGTAAAGGTCTGACTTAGGTGAACCACGTGTAGCCTCGAGAACCTGCTCTATATCTCAAGATTGTTGTACGAAAGAGTTTAACCATGGAATCTCATTGTGTTCATGACTTGCATCCTCCACGACATTGCTAAGCCCAAACGCTTAGCTATGATACATCTTGTTATGCGCGTGGAATCGCCTTACGTGAATCATTTGTGACCTCGAAATTCTTGTAAGTGTTAAAAGAAAAGACTTTTACATGTTATAGAAATCTCAAGGTGATGATTATCTAAATAGTTTTTGAATAAGTCTCATGGGATACGGTCTACCAGAAATATAAAAAGAAACGGGCAAACATCAATATTATTACCGAGAATTTATTACCACATTTACTTGTGAAATTGATTTTTTCCATAAATTAAAAAATGTATTGGCGTTTTACTTGCAAACATTAATATTTTTATTGACAAGTTTGTTTTTAATTACATATATAAGACCATGTCACTACAAGAATCCATCAAGTAGCAGGACGGAAAGGCGTGGTTTTATCAAGTCGCCACATAGTACGGATCGCTACTTAGGCGTGGATTCTATCAAATCGCCCGTTCTTGACGGATAAAGGTTATCAAATCGCTCTGTGCAACGGATAAAATTATCCGTCGCTCTGTGGCGACGGATAAAATTATCCGTCGATACTTAGCGTTTACAAAAATTAAAAAAAAAAAAAAATATTTAGCGACGGATAGATTTATCCGTCGCAACAAGCCCGGAAAAAAAAAAAAAAATTAGCGACGGATAGATCTAGATCTATCAAATCGCTTCACTAAAAAATATAATATATCTCCTCCACCACCTCCTTTTCTCCACTACTTCTCCTCTCCTCCTCCTCCCACCACCACCTTTCTCCTCCCACCACCACCATCCTCCACCACCACCATCTCCTCCCACCACCACCATCCTCCACCACCTTTCTCCTCCCACCACCACCATCCTCCCCCCCCCCCATCGCCTCCACCCCCTCCTATCCGCCCCCACCCTCTCACCCCCCCCACCCCCACCGCTCTCCTCCCCCCACCACCACCACCACCACCACCATCCTCCACCACCACCATCTCCTCCACCACCTCCTTTCCTCCACCATCCTCCTCCACCACCACCACCTCTCTACTCCACCACCCACCACCACCCACCACCCCCATCCTCCACCACCACCACCACCACCACCATCTCCTCCACCACCACCACCACCCTTCCAACACCACCCCCTCCCACCACCACACACACACCCACCACCACCTGCCCAGTGTCCAAGTATCTGAATATAAAAATTATCTGGTTTTCCCACAAAAAAAAAAATGGGGCGACGGATAGATCTATCAAATCGCCCATAATCATTTTTTTTTTTAAAAAAGGTCAATCCGTCGTCAATCGTCGAATTGGGCGACGGATTTATCCGTCATACTGACTCAGAAGCGTGGATTTTTATCCGTCGCCCGATCCGTCGCGGTAGGGCGACGGATAAGGCTGAAGCCTTAGATGGATCTATCCGTCGCTTCTGATTTTAATAGTGTGTCCAACCATGGTTTGGTAGAGTATGATAGCAAAGCTATCAAACGAGAGTTGAGCCACAATGGCTCTTTGGTGGAGTTTCGTAGGGGTTTGATGTCAAACACGTTTGATACATTTCCCCCTTGTTTTAGTTTTTTAGTTTCTTTTTGCTTTTCTTTTGTTTGCCTTCATTTGTTTGTTTTTTTCCTCCTTTTCCATTCTATTTCATATTTTCTTTTCTTTTCGTTTTCGTTTGTAATATTTATTTTTTGCTTTTCATATATTTTAAAATTGGTAAATTCTATATAGAACACCAATTGTAAAATTTAATATATTCGAATTCACTAAAAAACGAACTTACATAAAATAAAAACACTTGTATAAAATAAAAATTAAAAATTATATGTAATTTGTAATTCATGTAGTGTTTTAATGTTATGTAATGTAATCTTTTTATCTCAAGTATTGTAATTTTCAAGTATTGCAATATTTTTATAAAGTATAGAATTTTTTTATTATCGAATATTGTAATTTTTCAATGTTATTTTAATTAACGAAATTTAAAATAAATATGAAGTGTGAAGTATAAAGTTTTAAAAGAAATGAAAAAAGAATAGTGTAGTTTAAAAAGAAATGAGAAAAGAAAATTAAAAATTAAGTATGATAGAGTTTGAGGATTGAAGATGGAGAGTTTAGTTGAATTTATTGTTAGTAGAATGTTGACGTGGCAGTTTGAGGTTTGAAGATGGCCTAAACATTAGCATCCCACAAGATTTATTCATAGTTTCTACGTTAGATAGAGATAATTGCCTTACTGCTTTTGCTAAAAAATTCAATGTAGGGAGTTCACATTTGGTATGTACATGCTATCTGATAGAGATTACCTATAGTTACACCATACTAGCATCTAATGAACCGGGTTGAACATATCTAATAAACAGGCTGAACATAACTTTTGATCCTCCTATAATCAAGAAATGTAGAATGACAATCAAGAAACAATTCATGAATGGTGTACCAGCAGGCCAGGCAGCAACCCAAGAGTTCATTTCAGAGTTCAATCTGCAGCAGAATAATAGTAATAATAATCTAATTATAGGTCATTTGACTGCATCTAAGTACTGAAGAATCAAAAGCCGATCATGCTTAAAGATGATTCTTAGTTGTAGGCAAGGCATCACCCACAAAAAAAAAAAGGCTGCATTTCCCCCTAAGAAGATGCAGAGCTGATGAGGAGCTAATAGAACTGCTGCTTTCTACCTCAAAGTCAAATCATTTAGCCATGCAAGGATCACTTCAGCACCTTTCTCCCACGAGCAATCCAACATCATGTCATGAGCAATGTTATGACACAAACTGATGTCTCTCAATATAACCTGCCTGTTTCATTAAGTCCCTCTGCGTCCTTGAGAAATCATACAGTATATTCAAGGTCAGACGGCATTGTCACATACCCCCAAATTCTTTATTAGTTTTTTGTCAGGAGAAAAGTCCCCGATGCATCATAGAGACAAGAAAGAATGTTTCACAGAGTGGAGCCACAGAAGTGTCAATAGGATTGCATATTCTACAACGGAATACACTTGGAACCAAATGAAACAGGGAAAAGAGTTTACCACAATGAAATCATCTTCTGCTCCCAAAACTAAGACGTTGATGGAGGAATCCTTTAATGGAGGGACAGGAAGCGATGCATTCAGCTTCCGCAGATCAAACAATGGCAACCTCGAACTTTCAGTCATCAGCTTCTGATATCTAGTGAGCCCAGAGGTTATACGAGGAAAAAGTTAGAGATCAACAATAAAAAGTAAATGAAAGTTTATAGCCACTGTATCAGCAAGGCGCAAGATAAATAATAACCCGACAAACTGAAGCTACTGGATTCTTTTTTTTCCCATGTCAACACTCAATACTTGAAAGTGTCTTACTCTTACCTATGTTGTGAAATTTGAAAATCTATGGGTTAACGATTTTTAACCGTAAGTTTATCTCAGTTCTCAAATGCTACCTCACAAAACATCAAATTTCTTAAGGTTGGCAAACAAATTCAGTTTGGCAAGGACTTTAAATATATTATGCCCACCTGAAGTTTCAAATATATCCTTCAAGACCAATAATAACTCAGCACAATACTTCTCAGTTGAAGATATCGTCAAAGACCAATTAGCTATATTAAGATCCAGAAGAAGCGATGTTTACAGTGTGAAACCATCAGTTTGTCAAGTACTCATGTGCATTTAAAAGAAAATCTTGCATTCCTGGCTCGACACCTCTTACAACACACAAGTGGTTACCTTAATTTGCACACAGATTATCAAGAAACTACAACTATGGTTCTGTGGTACTAACCGCTGGACTAGGTGATCCTCCATCGCGGCAGAGAAGAAAGTTTCTCGACAAAGAGGCAGAGAAGTTTGAAAAGCTTTGGCAGCCAAACTGCGTGTCACCTGTTACAATTAGAGCAATTAGCCTCAGGAAATCAGAAAATGCATTTATACCACAAAATAAAGATTCTGCAACATTGATATCTTGCTCATTTCAAGTAGATACATAAAATCATAACCATCAAGACTAAAAGAACACCCTTTATAAATGTACTTTTTACTATATAACTGAAGCAATATGCATTTTTAAGAAAGCATGAATATGCAGAGTCAGGATGTACGTAATTCATCTACATGGCATGTACCTTGAATGCAGCAATAGGTTTGGAGAATAGATAGCGCCAGACCAGGCCACTGCAATACGGAAAGAAAAATGTCAGTCTGGTGGAAAATTATAATTACATTACAGAAAAGCGGGTTCTTGTTACTGATAAATCACCTATTTCCTGAAGGAGTGCAGACAAGCGAGAACAGCACCAGCCAGATATGGGTGTCGCTGTTCCTTTACTGTTTTAACCAAGTACCAAAAACCAAGTTAATTTGAAATCGACTTATATAGCAGTCTCTTGCTAAAATCATTTTGAAATGCACATGACAAGTTAGTAGTTGGCGTAATGCTTCAGTTTAGAGTGTTATAGGACATGGATCCAGTGAGTGGTTTCAGGCCTTGAATCTTATGAACATTCTTGTCGAACTGTATCTTGGAAATCAATCAGATACAGAAGTTGTATCAAAGATAAAGAAAATTGCTCAGAGTACAAAGAAATAATATGTCGTCGTTACATTGACATGCAAAGGCATTGTTTATAAGTATATAACCACATTGCTGGGAACAATTTTCCCTCAGAATTTCGGTACTGCAAATCCAAATGTATGTATAAATAAGTTTGTGGGAAGAACCGAGAAAAAATTATAAAATCCTTCCCCCCCCCCCCCCCCTCAAAACGTAGTACTTTCTAAAATTCATACTTCATTTAAAACATTACATAAATTGCATCTTCTGTATACATAACAATCCAATCTTCTTTTACACACCCACAATAAATCAAAAATCACACTAAACCATAATACACGTACCAATTTATTTACCAGTTACTACACAAAACTAAATCGTTATCTAATTTCTTTCCATGCAGGGTGAACTACTCTCCATTTCAAGAGTCAATTCAAATACAACCGTCCTATAAGTTTATCTTCCTCGGGGACTTAGAATGCTTATGGAAGATAACAGACGCAAACTTGAACAACCTTCTTCAAATAAATTTCATAAAAGAATCACACACTTTCACCCAAAAAAACTTATTGCCTTACCATACTTACCCTGTAATATATCATTTCCTGCATATGCTAGATAATATTGAACAATAAGCCCACCAAACGAATGCCCGAGCAACACCGGTGGCAATCTCATCTCCCTCTTGATGAAATCAGCCACATCAGCTGCATGAGTCTACTGCATACATAGATGGATTCAAATTAGAAGCATTTTCCATCAGCTATTGATTCATTGTGACTGATACATGATCCATCAACATTCCTTCAAAGAGAGAATAAAAAAAAAATACCTGGAGTGAACCAGCAACTGCACCGGAAGGTGAATCGCTTTCTCCCTGAAAATAATGCATTAATACTACCATTTAGAATCCAATTTCCAAATTCCAACTATAGCTAGCTACAACTGAAGCAAAAGCAAAAATGTACTCCCTCCTCCGTCCCGGAACAAATGACACCTATTCCATTTATCTATGTCTCACTACAAATATCACATTTCCATTTTTAGTAAATTGTACACCACTCAATTGATTCACATACTACAAATCTACTTTATCTACACTATCTTTAGTTTATACTACATTAATCTCGCAAAACAATAAATGTGTCATTTGTTCGGGACGAATAGATTATGTAGGTACAAGTGGTACAGCCAAAAGTACTAAGTGTATATCCATACCTGAGCAAGCAAGCTGAGAGCGTAACAATCGAAACCACGTTGAGAAAAGTAAGGCAACCAGTGCTCAGCCCAGCACCAAGCGGCGTGGAAGCTTCCATGGATGAAAACTAGAGGCGGATTTTGGTTCTGGTTCTGAGAGTTGGTTTCTTGTTCAAATTTAGCCTTTTGAAATATGAACTCCATGTTGAGGCCAGAGGGGAGGTTGTGGAAATGGCGAGATTGCCCCTTCTTCAGCTGGAATGGAGGTCGCATTTTGGAGTTATTGTTAGGGAGGACGGCTAGGGGTATTGTGGTCATTCGGGCCAAAGGGATAAAAGTGAGAGCTGCAGCTGCTGCTGCCATTGTTGATGTCACTGGCTATGCTTGGCTCAAGGTTTAGAACTCTCGTTGGGTTTCTATTTTTGGGAAATTTATACTTTGGGGAGATGAATTTTCTTTTTGGGTTTAAATGGTTCAATTGACATCGAACTTAATTGATGAACTTTAATTGAGATTTAATTGTTAAATAATAATTAAATTTTAATTGAGTTTTGATATTTATTTTTTTTGTATAGAATTTTAAATTTAAGTTAGAGGTCAAACACGGGTAAAATACAAAAATGGTACTTTAATGTGTACCATGTACAAAAATGGTACTTTAATGTTCCAGTTGATTGATCGGTTAAAATACCTTATCTGGACGTATGATTAAGTTAAAGTACTTTATTTGGACGTATGATTAAGTTAAAATACCTTATTTGGACGTACAATTAAGTTAAAAATCTTTTATCGAACATTGGCATTAAAGTATCTTATTTATCATGTACATTAAAGTAACCTTTTGTATTTTGCAGGCCAAACCACGAAAGTCGGTCGTACTCAAAGGTAGTGTTTGGTTTGATCTTATGGTCTTTATTTAATGGTTGTGCGTATCGGTGGTGTTTAATAAGGTGTGTTTAGTAAAATCGTTTGGAGAAAGCCGTGCACATTCTCCAAAACACGTCTATTAGCGACTTTGAAATACGTGAAATTTGGGTGGTGTGTTTGAGATGTGTGATTAATCATTTAACATTTTATGGATGGACTATTATACTGCGAATGAGCAGGAAGGACATATATAAACCCCAATTATGTTTCACTCTGAGCGACCTTCGTCTCCATTTTTTATGAAGCAACAACATCGACTGGACTAAACAAGCCAGATCGAGCTTTCTCTATAACTTGCCGGAATCTAATCCGTATCTCCATTCGCAATGCAATTGAAGAAGTTTCTCACTTGGATGACAAAGGCGAGGAGCATGAGGCCATCTCTTAAATCACTCAATCAAATGGTATGAAGATGGAGCACGTTGCACCAAATGCCAATCCAGAAAATCCAAGCAAATTCACAGTGTTCATGTTTGCCATTGTTGTTATGCTCATGGTTTGGCTAATCTTTGTTAAGTAGGCCTAAGTTCTGCAGGCTAATTATGCCCTAATTAGCAGCCCTTATTTGGTTCTAATACTGACTAAATATGCCTTACTAGTTTACTTAGTTGTTAATCGGAGATTAATTTATGTTACTTACAGTTATCTTGATTTATCATGGTTTAAGTGATGATTTGTACTTAAATGTTCTTTAATCCATTATTTTATATTTTGTTTAGATGGAATTAATAGAACAAGTACAAATACACACAACCAAACAAAAAATGCAATTTCAAGTGCAATGTTGTGCTATTTAAAAGGAAAATGGTATCAAACAAAATCATCTAGCCAAACGTGAAAGTGATTTAAGTAAGTGCGTTTGAACGTCAAATGCTGCAGAAACACATGTAAACCAAACATCGATTTTTTTCGGTCAAACTGCGTTTCAAACCTCTCAAATGCACATGGGCATGAGAAGTGCGTTTTGACCAATATCAAACGCATCTTCGAACCAAACACGCCTAAATAAAATGACAAAACTCAACTTGAATAGACTGCCTGTGATCTGAGACTGGAAGTGTTGGGCATAATTATCCGTTTTTGACAAAATAGAAACTCGAGTGACACCACCATGGGCCCAATTACCAGTCCACAATCGAGCAACCCATTGAATAGCCCAAAATGAGTTTTAGTTCTCTCAGACAGCTCTGCTCTGTCTTCTCTCCGCTAGATTAATTCAATCAATTTTTCAGCTCTCTCTTTCTTTTCTAATACTCCATGATAGCTACAGAAAGCTTTCCGTTGAGTCGTCAATTCACTTTGATCTCCGATTCTCATTTTCTACTCAACTCTACTTGCATTTCACCTTGATTATCCTGCCGTACGTTAATTTCTCCAAATGATGTCACCAAATCGAGCTCCCGATAGTAATCGGGGCTCCTCTCATCCCGCTAACATCAGGTCAGCCATTTCCTCTCCTCTTACTTACTGTATATGCTAATTCAGATATCTGGATTTATGCCATGAATATGCTTTGTTTTTACTAGTGTATGTAAATGCTGAAAACCTAATTGCAAGTGTGGAAGTAGAAAAAACACTTCAGCAATGTGCTTTAGATTGAGTGATTAAGAATATACAGTTCATTTTAATAAATAATGCCAAAACCACCCGATAATTTGAAATGGAATGAGATATTTGGATCTCCAGATATGGTATCACATGGTCTGCAGGCTGGAAACGAATCCTGAGCCGTTAGTGTTCGTTAAGATTGCTCACTAGGAGTATTTTTGTTGAGTAGGAACTTTTTAGATTACTAATTTGGGGGGGGGGGGGGAATTGGAACATGGGATCCTGAAAAGAGATGGAGTGAAGGCTTTGGTTGAGCTTGACTGCGTTTACTTTTGTTCTGTAATGCAGTGATTTCCAGCCTAAAAATCCCTTCAAAACTAGTATAACCTGGTGCCTATTTTTATAAAGTAAAAGAAAGTTGTATTCCACAAATTGATGGATGTATGCAAGGAGTGTACTGCACGTGCTGTCAGCTGTATGTGAGAATGATGAAACATTGGTTAAAACGTAAAACTATAGAATAGTGTTGGTTATCTTTTACGTCTTTCATCAGTTTTTTTAAATGGGCCAATGGAAGTTATTGTTGACTTATCTCTGAGGCTGACCATTGGTACTAAAATGTATCCTGGACATAGAAAGAAGGAAAATGGCCTCTGTAGAAATTCTGCATACAATTGACCTTAGAGTTTACTGTTTCTCATTTCATTGACATGACATTGTTTTCGAATTTAGGCAAACTCCGTTGCAGGTCATACACATTATTGGGAACCTGATGAGAATCTGGTCTGTTTACTCTATGTACCGTTATCTGTCGGAATCAGGTGCTTCTGTTGTGCTGTTTATCTTCAGCTGTCTTGTTCCCTCATCCATTCTATTTTTACTTCTGCAAAAACCTTGGAAAGGCAGGGCTCTTTCTAATACTCAGGTCTTTCTGAAGCATTTCCCTCTTTTTCCCTTCAATTGTTTAAATATGGGATACTTGCTCGACTCTCCTGGCTTACATGGTTTAACGTTTATTTGTCTGTAGGTAGTGCCTTCCGTAATAAATGGTGCTATAACAGCTCTGTACTTCATCATGTGGGGAAAGGGGCTCAAATCCTGTGGCCCTCTCAGGTAAAGTTTCGAATTAAACAGTTCTGGAAGCTCTGTTTCAGTGCATCGAGTTGTCGAATAACAACATAGTGCATCAGACAAGTACAATCCTGCTGTTAACTTTGAGAATTCAATATATTGCACTAGCATTTTTATCCTTTTGTATTTTAAATTAATGCACTAGCATTAGCTTATTTTAGATTTTTAGTTCTGACTGTTTAGCAGTTTAGCTATTACTCCCTCATTTTCTTTTCTTTTTTTCTTTTTTTTAAATGATGTTTTGCAAGGTTCCAACAGAAATTAAGGAAACTTTATTTCCCCAAATCTACTTTTAACGAGTACTCTGTATCAATTGAAAAGTCGATGACGTGGGGTATACTAAGACGATTAATGGGGGGCAAATATGAAATAATATAGTAGCAAAAGTACCTAAAACATAAAATATTTTCCCAATAGGTGAAACACCCAAAACACCACTTAATAAAAATAGGAGGGGGTATATTTGCTATGCATGCTGAGCTCCAAACGCATGGTAGAAAAGAAACCAATCCGGATTAACAACATATTTATGATATCTCCATTGAACCAGGCCGCTCATGAAATTAAAGACAAGTAAATTAGGTTAAGTGCTGTCACTTCTTTTTCTCTGAACTAAGCTCCCCGCCTATTTTCCAGCTTGAACTAAAGGGCTGCTTATTTTTTCAGGGCCATATTGGCTGAGTACTCTGGTGCCTTTCTGGGAGTATTATCTGGTGTCTTGTATGGTAGGAAAGGCCATGTTTGGAAAAAGGTAATGTTCTTCTATATGTATCGTAGATGGGATTGCCTGTTTCTTATGTCGGTTTGATTGTTTGTTCTTAAACGTTGTACTTTGAATGAAAGAATTTCAATATATACCTAAATTGAGTAATGAAAGTAGCTTTTTTACTTTTGAACTAGACCTTACCCAATCTGGTTTTTTTTTTTTTTTTTTTTTTTTTTTTAGCTTCTCTAATTGTACGAAAATGTGACCTTTATCAGATAGGTGGCCTCTTTGCTATGTTGATGTCGTTCTACTTATTATCGGAAGGATGGTCCATGGCCTCACGTTCTCCTTTGTATATCCTTTCAATATTATCTGCATATTTCAGTATAAAATTACTTCATATATGGTGCGGATTGTTTGTTCACAGTTCTGCATTCTTCTATGAGTTTAAAAAAATTCCACTTGATGGTGAACTTAACCCCCCAAGATACCATTTAGCGATGATCCAGACACTGAGGTTCAGCCGGAAGAAGACTTTGGATTGAACGGCATGCTAATTCCCGTGCTTGCTGGAATTTTATCAGCACTAAGAAGGGTAATTGCAAGACGTGTCTCACTGAAGGTATTCACACACTTTCCGTTCAAACATTTATCAAAATGCACAATTAATTCATGAAATAGCTCTTGTTATTGCACATGCATCCGAGAATATGTCAAGGAAGGAAACTTGATATCCTTTTTTTTTTTTTCGCTTTCTCTGTCCCTCATTCTATTCTATGATTCCAGAACCAACTGAAAAGGAGGCTACATGCCATAACTATTGCTTCTGCTACCTGTTTTCTCTTCCCAGTTGCCATGTGGGACGTGATCATTGTGAGTGACTCTTTTGCTATTCCTATTGCGGGATTGATTTATGACTTGATACTCTCTCCCATGACTTGCTTTCAGTGCCGTTTCCCTTGTTCTTGTTCAATGTAATATGACCAGAACCAATACCAAATCTCAGATATTTGATGTTGTATTTGTTGGCTTGCGATGTTTTCAGGGGTCAACCAGTGTTGAGTTGCCATTCTCTCCATGGGCCTTTTCAAGCTTTGTTCTTTTTGGAATTATCTTTATCTTTTATGTGGACAGTATAGCAGAGGAGAGGTACTTTCTTCTTCCTTAAGACCTCTTTAGTTTCTTTCTCCCCTTTTCTAAAATTACTTTTCCTGTTGTTGAGATATTGGTGCTTTTATGTGCTCCTATTTCTTAGAGTTCAAATTTCTTTTCCTTTTGTTAATGAGTATTGGCATGTACACTTTGTTTCTTACCCAAGAGAGCATTTTCTGCATTAGTTACCTGATCTATCCCTCCAAGTCTCGACTTAGCAGCAATTTGTAAAACAAACCCCTGAACCTGGAATAAGTTTGTTGTAATATGGTGTCCAATCCTTTTTTTTCCGTCTGATTGGAAACAGTGCAGGATTTTTTTTTTCCTGTTTTTCTTTACAAATTCTTTCACTAGCTATTATTCTTCTGAGAAATACAAGAGGTCTTGCCTGGGTCGTGTAACCCATCCTGGGGACATTAAGACGAATAAACAAAAACTAAAGGGCCAAGTCACCATCTGCATTTTAGTTAAAATGCTATTCCCAATTTTGAAAACTCATGGATCTATCTTGGATCTATTTCAATTTGGTTTTGAAATGAAAAATGGGGGCACTGCATCTCAGTAAAACAATAATATATCTTGTCGTACATGATATACAGTGGTTTATATAGTAAAATGTGCCCAATAGTTTATGTTACATATATCACAATTATCAATCTGCATTTCTGAATCACCTATTGTTCCTTCGCATGCTTTGCAGATTGCATATGGTGTTTTCATCTGCAAAACATTTGATCGTTGCCGGAGGATGCATCATCATCATGGAGTTCGTGTACAAAATGGACTTCTCTCTTGCTGGTTTCTTACTTTGTGCTGCCATTTTGAGCTTTGGTATGAACAAGAGCTTTGGTTTGCAATTCAACATGGATATTTCTCCTTAGATTCTTCCTATGCTATTGTATATTTTAATCCGAGTATTATAAATAGATTGTTCACTTTGTTGTCACTTATAGTTGGTCAGTAATCTTGTCACGTGATTTCAAATTTTAGGAGATGAACCGTGGAAAAAATGGTTTTGTTTAATGATTTTTTAGATGCTAGGGGGTCACTGCCCAGTGCCCACTGGTACACCCTCTCACATAGCATGTGGACCCCACACATTCTATTAGAGGGTGTACCAATGGTGACCCCCTAGCATCTAAAAAACTTTGTCTCACACTCTGTTGTGGCTCAGTGCTGTTCCGCCCAATATGAGAACTTGAGAAGACCGTATCATGACATCTTGTACATCTTCAGTTTTATAAAAAGAACTTACTTGAACTATTATAACCACCCTTCACTCCCTAGCTTAGAAGTGCACATAATTGCGTATCTGATATTACCATTAGCATTCTGTGTATGTTAAAATACCCTGCCAAGTTTTGATATGGCATCACCAATGTGTGAGGAATGGCATACACACTTAATGTTATCACATGTTGACAATGAATGAAATTGTTCAATGTCAACTGATCTTTAGTTCTATTGTACATCTGCTTGTCAATATGAACAGATGGGACTTGGGAGAAGAAGTCATTATGTGAATACTATAGTAACTTGGTAAAATTTGTTTTTTTCTTCTTTCCACGGTCAAGGAGTTAACTGATAGTTTATAATAAATAGTTGTTGCTACCCCAAGGATTGCTGTGTTTACCGTTACTTCCTGCCTCTGTATGTCTAACATCAAAACTTTATTTTGCAGGGATACATGAAGCAACTTCTCTGGACCATATCAGGAAAGATTCTTTGCAGAGCGCAGATCTGTCAAATGGAATTTATGATGACAGAATTCAGATGTCTACGCTACCAACTTAAAGTAATGTCGAATGAAATTGTGCTATTCAATCTAATTACTACCAACTTGAAGTAAGAACTTGCACTTGTTTATGTTCATTCCGCGTCATGTTCTTTCTCTCTCTCTCTCTCCAAGTCTGGGAGAGTTCTATTAATAGCAGTTGATTCATTATTTGGTCAGAACTCATAAAACTTCATGTTAGAGTGAGTCCTCAAAATATTTCTATCAAGTATTTAAGGTCCGTGCTGGGACACAGGAATTCTGGCGTAATTAAAGATGTGATCTCAACTCAAAGAAATGGCTCCAAGCCTTATTGTCGATAGAAAAGGGGGACTAAGATTTTCATGTAGTGAGGGCTGGATTCTGACCTGTGAGGTTTCTTGTTTTCATTTGGTGCAGGTATAACATATCTGACTTGATACCTAATCCACAACAATTTGTGTTGGATGGTTATGTATAACCATGCCAATTAGATGCTGCTGCAAGATACTTCTACAAACTGCTTTCGTCAAAATTTTCATTGCCAATCTGATATCTGGTTCTCGGCTGTTGGGATCATGGGAAGTTTTAGTGGAGTGCAGTGCGGATGATGGTGCTGCATACTTTGAAGTTGGAAGCATGTTGTTAGGCATAGGTTTTCAGTCATTTGTTACTGGTAAATATCAGGATTCAGGCCCGTCTAGATTCTTTATTTTTTGGGCAAAACTCGTATGGAAACGAAATTGTATGTTAATATGTTGAGACATCTGTAACTTTAAACTTTATACCTACTTTATAGCATCGCAATTCCCAGCAATTCTCTGCATGATACTACTTGGGGTAATTCATTAAGCCTTTTGTTTTCTTTTCATTTTGAAAATTTTGAGATAAGAATTCTTCATTGTACAAATCAGAACATCGATTACTAATCCAACTCCCTCATTAAAAAAACATAATGACCAACTCAAATGTTAAAGATACAAGGGGACCAGATTATGTTGTAAATTTAATAGTTGGTTAAATCTAAGATAAGATCTCTAACAAATAATTTTCTTGCGACGTGTTTGAGACATATCGCTTTTGTAGTTTTGTTACTTTGTTTCTAGGGATGTAGATGGATCACAACATTTTGGAACAAGATAGTTACAATATCTGATAATTAACAATTGGTTTCGTGGTGTAGTTGGTTATCACGTCAGTCTAACACACTGAAGGTCTCCGGTTCGAACCCGGGCGAAGCCATAGTTCTTTTTTTAAAGTTGAGGTTTTCTTAGTATTCAAAAGCAGCAGAAGAACTTTTTCAAGGCATCCTGGGCATGCCGTTTCCATATAAATCCTCTCACAAGGCCAACTATTTCTTATCCATGTTTAATGTTTTATTTTATTACACTTTTTATTAACATATTTTATCTTTTCAATACTAGAGTTGGTAACACGCTATGCGTGTTATAGTGAATTTTCTTTATTTAATGGCATATTATTTTTTTTTAGCTTTTGCAGAATTGATAGCAATAAATAAACGATATATTTGAAAGATGAGGCAATTACATACCATTCCCCTTAAATTATGTCCAATAACAGATTTCCCCCCACTATTCAAAGAATAACAGATTCATCCAAAAAAATGTACTGCGTAATTTCCTTAATTACGGATGGATCCAAAAGTCAACACCCATATCTGGTTTTTGCTGATGTGTCATCCAAAGTTGGATTTATTCACGAAAATGCCATTGAGTATTTTGATTTTTGAGTTTCTTTTATTCTTTCTCTTTAATTTGTTGAGAAAGTTTCTTAAAAAACAACCCCTAGATAGAGACATAGAAACAAAGTTTCTAATATTACATATTAACGAATAAAAACTAGTTCCTAAAAGCCAACGAGGACAACTATCAAGTCGTTAAAATGGATCCAAATAAAAACGATATAACCCGGTTTACTAACCTAATTGCCGTCATTATTAAACTTTCCGCTCAACATTCTCTCTCTAAAATTCTCCCAACGAGGACGACTACTAGTTAGAAACCAGATCAACTTTGATTTTACGATAAAAATCGACGATCACTGTAAAGCTGTCGGTGAGAAGATACATTGTCATATTCTGCAAAAAACGCGATCGAAAACGAAGGTTATCTCAGATTTCGATAATTTTCATCGTTTTTCATGTTTACGTCGATATTTCATTGCTATTTCTGTTCATACGAAGGATATTTCATTGCTATTTCTGTTCGTTGTTGTTCGTAGATGCCAGAATCAGCTTCGACTATTGAAACTACAAATACCAGTGATCCTACAGAGATACAAAGCACAGGTTCATGATCTCTACAGTTTCTACTATGATTTCTGCCTTTTCAATCAATAAAAAGTTGTTGCTAAACATGTTACAGTTTTCTACTATGAATTCTATGATTTCTGCAACTAATTCTATGTTCTCTATTATATTCACCATGATCTCTGCAAAAACTACTATGTTCTCTGTTTTAATCACCTTTGCAACTAGTTTTATGTTCTATATTATAATAACTATGCTCTCTGCAATAAGTACTATGTTCTCTATAATAGTCACTATGATCTCTACAAAAACTACTATGTTATCTGTTTTAATCACCTTTGCAACTAGATTTATATTCTATATTGTAGAAACTATGCTATCTGCAATAAATACTATGTTCTATGTTATAATCAGTATGATATCAGCCATAAAATACTATGTTCTATGCTCTCTCATATTAATGCTATGTTCTCTAGTATAAATGCTATAATGTCTACATTTTTGCATATGTTAGCATAATAACCTTATTTAAAATAGTGTACAGTACTATGATATCATCAATTACTGCTATGATATCAAATATTAGACTATGATATCAAAAATTACTACGATATATTAACTGATATGTTTTCTATGATCTCAAATATGAGCACTATGATATCAAATATAACTACTATGATATCAAAAATTACTACTATGATATATTAACTGATATGTTTTCTATGATATCAATTATAACTACTATTATATCAGAATTAACTGTTATGATCTCAATTATAACTACTATGATATAACATATTACTTCTATGATCTTAATTACAGCGATGGTTGCTGTTGACAACTCAAACAATGACAGTTTGACAACGACAACGGTGACTGATCATTATGATTTTGATGTCGGACGCAGCTTAATCAATAGAGAGGCAAACAAATTGGAGGACCTACACACATTATATAGAAAGCATGCTGCCAAGGTTGGATTCACATTCAAAAAGTGCACATCAAGACTTGATAAAAATGGCAACGTTTATCAGAAGTATTTTATGTGTAGTTGTGCTGAAAAACCAGAAGCAACACCAAAAACACCTGTCATAACACCTTCCCCAACTGTAGAAGAAGGCTAAAGAAACAAAAGAAAACGACGTGTGGATTGTATAATAAAAACTGGTTGCAAAGCTAAACTTGTGATAAGTTGTGACAACATCAACGACTACTACAAAGTCATCAGGCATGTTTAAAATCACAACCATGCTTTGACTAGACCAGAATGGTCACACTTACATTGCGTTGAAAGGACAATAACAGCTGATAAGGCAAAAACAATTGAGCTTATGGAGGATATTGGACTACGTCCAACCGATGCTTTCAAATATATGGTAACAAGTGCAGGAGGGCAGGAGAATGTTGGACACATAGAAAGGGACCACATCAACTTTGTAAGAAGGAAAAGAATAAAGGAAATGGGTGGAGCTGATGCACATAATGTTCTCGACATACTAAAAGAAAGACAAACCCAAGATCCTCAGTTCTACTACACTCCAAAGTTGGATGGAGATGGCAAGTTATGCAACTTGTTTTGGAGGGACTCCATGATGAAAGATGATTATATACTATATGGTGATGTTGTAGTGTTTGATACAACCTATAGAACAAATAAATATGGGCTCGTGTGCGTGCCTTTTGTGAGGTAAACAACCTTTGGAACAATGTTATGTTTGATTTAACGCGTTCATAGCTAATGAATCCACTTGAGTCCTTTGTTTGGCTTCTAAGTGATTCATGAAATCCATGGGGATAAGAAACCATTACAATATTCAGCGATCAAGACTTTGCTATATCAAAAGGAATTGAGCGGTACTATATTCTCAACTCAAGTATAACTACTATGATATCATATATAACTATTATGATCTCATGTATAACTGCTATGATATCATATATAACTTCTATGATCTCAACAATATGATTACATATTATTACAAGTATTTGGTGAGGATACCAGCCATAGACTATGCCTTTGGCACCTGTTTAAAATGCAATAAGCCCTTTGTGGAAGGAAAAAATGATGATCGTTTCAAGAATGTTTTCATCAATGTCTTCATGGATCACTAAATAGAGAGCATTTTGAAGAGCTGAAGTACATGGTTGAAAAATATGAACTTGAGGATGATAGTTGGTTCAATAGATTATCTGAGCTAAGAGAAATAGGCTACAACACTAAGCACAGATTCCTTCTCAGCAGGAATACTATCATCCCAATGTAGTGAAAGCACAAACAATGCCATCTCATTCAATGCAAACAAGGGCACCTTTCTCACAAAATTCTTCAAATTGTTTGATGCAATGATCAACCGTTGGAGGACAAATGAGATACATAAGGAATTCAAAAATTCCTATCTGAGCGAATATACATACTCTTTGGACTTGTGAAACATGCAGCAAAGGTAAAAACACTATGTTATCAATAATAGTTCCTATGTTATTAGCTATAAACTCTATGATATCAATAATAGTTCCTATGTTATCAGCTATAAAGTCTATGATATCAATAATAATTCCTATGTTATCAGCTATAAAAGTCTATGATCTCAATAATAGTTCCTATGTTATCAGGTATACACATTAAAAATATTCAAATACTTCCAAAAGAGTTGGAAGATCCTAGCTCTGATGCTTATGAAGCTATGAGACTGGGTGAGAAGGTAATGTATGATGTCAAACCTGAGTATGAAACAGAAATGGAATGCATTTTGATATACAAAAAACATGAAAACGGAAGGGTAGAAGTGACTTGTACTTGCAAGCGTTTTGAATCTGTTGGCTGGTTGTGTAAACACTGCATACGTGTGCTAGACGAAAACAACATCAAGCGCATTCCAGAGGAGTATATCATGAAGAGGTGGACAAAGACATCAAAGAAAAAGTATGGGATCGTGTAAGCGATCAAAAGCTCAAATGAAAATGCACATGTACCTACGATCTCATTGTTGTATGTTATGATTTCATTAATATAGCCTATGATCTCAATAAACAATCTTATGATCTCATTGTTCAAAAAAAAAAAAGGAATGCATTGCTTGGAGAACGCTCATGAACAGAAACTACACTCAGCTAGTGTTAAAATCAGAAGGCAACATGGATGCTAGGAGAATATTAGAGGATGGGTACCAACGGGACTTGCTAGCTATCAAAGCCATAATTGAAGCATCCACATTTAAAGATATACCCACAGAATTTGAGGGAGCATCAAAAGCATCAACAAGCTGCGCATCAACAGATGTACGCGATCCAGACTTTACACAAACAAAGGGGAGGAAAAAACAAAGAATCAAGGACAAGTTTGAAAGGAAAAAACCTATAACAACTGAGTTTGGAGGCAAGGCTCCAGACAAGCAACTGATATGATATGATCTTATTGTTTTCCTGATATGGATTATGATCACAATACAAGTGTCTATGAACTCATTGATATACACTATGATATCAACATAAGAGCCTATGATCTTATCGTTTTGCTGTATGATTTCAGTGTTATATACTGCAGTAATACTTTTGTCTGATCTCAATATATGAACCTATAAAATCTCAATGTCATTACTTAGGATTTCATTATTATAGCTATGATCTCTATATAAAAACCTATGATTTGATATTTTATCTTGCTGCGATACTTTTATATGATCTCGATATGAACCTATAATCTCACTTATTACTTACTATGATTTCATTATAATAGCCTATGATCTCATTGTAAAAGCTATGATGTCAGAGTTACACACAGTGATTAAAAGAAAAACATAACTTTTATTGATAAAAAGCATTCTAGTGAAATGTCATCAGCAGTGGGAGTGTTGAATTCTCCCTCAAACACTCTCTCATGTAAGATGAAGGCTCCACATTAAAGTCCTATGATCTCAATGATAAAATCTATAATTTCAACATAAAGTCCTATGATCTAAGATGATTACACTCGTTAAAACTAAACCACTTCATCTCCATTCTTTTCCCCATCCCCTCCTTCCTCAACAATATTCACCTCTTTTCCCCATCCCCCCATTCCTCAACAATATTCTCTTATTTTTTCCCATCCCCTCCTTCCTTCATCTCCTCACTGTTATACTTGCTATGTCCAATTTCCTCAACAGCCGTCTCAGTTCTGCTTTTCGTACATGCTTCAGCCTCCCTCTTCGCAACCTTCAAATTGATTTTTCCATCAATCACGTTCCGAAGTTCATGGTTGATGTTCCTCTTTGATTCATACTTTTTCTTCAAATCAATAAATTTGGTGACTCTTGTAAGCACTCTATCTCTTATGCCATTTAAATCAGACAATACTAATGTAGAAATTATCTCAGCGCGAAGCACATGCCTTCTCGATACCTACAACAAAAAACAGCAACACCATGTTTTCAAACAAAAAAACTATGTTCTCAAATAAAAACACTATGTTCTCAACAAAAAACACTATATCCACATATACAGTAAAACCTATGTTCTCAAAAATAAAACCTATGTTCTCAAAAATAAAACCTATGTTCTCAAACATAACTCATATGTTAACAAACTATATGGAAAAAAAGAAAAAGATAAAAAGGTACCTGCATAAGGAAAGGTCCCCCTTTGAACAATTCCATATGCTTCATGAGGTAAACAACACAATCATTTGTATCTTTATCAGTGATCCAATCAAACCTTACTTTCTCCAATTCGAATTTGACTGACGGCTTTATCAAGCATATCTTTGGAATTAAGGAACAACGAGAATGCTTCACGCTACAAAAGCGATTTATTACACACATACATACGAAAAAAACAAGATCAAAACACACGCAAAAAAAAAAAAATTTAACTTACAAACCCTTCGAAAAAAGCTTGCACAACGAGAATCATGAGATCTATTGTCAAGGTACTGAACACACTTCTTCTCCAAGTTGATCACATAACATGTATAATGCTTATATAAAATCAGAGGGCAGAAAAACTACAAAAAAAGAAAAGAAATTTTACGTAAATATTCCAAAACATTATGAAGCCAAAAAGAATGATATCAAACAAATAATAAAAAATATATATATACCAGTTTAACAGTCTTGAAATCAAAATCATTTTCCCGAACGGTCCTCATAATTGAGTGATTAAATGCACCTTGCAGATTTCTCATGGTAGCATCCCGACCATCACACTCATAACAATGTTTGGCACCTTTATTTGAGAAACACCACAAGCACTGGACCGATGCTCCTATAATTGAGCGACAAACAAGCAAACTATATTAAACTTAAAACACAAAGACAAAAAAAAAAAAGAGAAAGGTTTGAAAACATACAGAGATATTCAGATGGAAACAAAAACGGCTAATCTTGGAATCAGGGCTGGAAGTAAGCTCCACATTATTCAAAATCAAAATCCAGCCGTCCACAATAACATTAACAATCATATGTGAAGGCTCTATTGTCCTGATATGTTCTGTATCTACCCAGTTAATATCATCAAACCAAACAAATTGTTTATAATCCCTACATGATAAAAAATAATAAAAAATGAGACATAACTCATATGATCTCAAGCATGACTCACATGTTCTCAGCTATAAACTCTATGTTACCATAAAATATAATCTCAAATATAACATATAAAATCTCAAGTATAACTTATATCAATTCAAGTATAACTGTTATGATCTCAACCACAACACCTATGATCTCAAACAGAACACCTATGATCTCAAAAATAAACAAAACAAAAAATGACTTACATAGCATTCTCTGAAATGAAAAAAACAATATTCAACAACTTCTTTCACCAATGTCTTTATCACTTTCCTTGAATAATGATTAATCTTCCTCATAATCTTACTCCCCATGACAACATTTGGATCTATTTGTCCACAGTCCAATGACGTTCCAATAATTTCCCCATTATGAAGCTCACTTTCATGCTTCTCATATGGTACAGAAAGTGTTGACACCTTTGGTTGGTCATCCTCATGGACAGTATCATCAAAACCATCATCATTCCCTCCCATCTCATTAACTTGTGCAGTATCATCAAAACCATCATCATCCCCTGCCATCTCATTAACTTGTGCCTCAACTTCTTTAGCTATCGTGCACATATCGACATTCTTCAACGGAGGACTAGGTTCAGTCGGACGACTAGGTTCAGTCACAGGGCTACTCTGTGACTCAAATTGTGTCTCATACAGATTTTCATCATCTGTAGATTGAGACTCAGGCTGAGACATAACTTCTTGACTGAAACGAGAAAAAGCGGGGCCATCCATCATCTTAACCATCAAATCATAACAAATGCGATCAACAACTCTATGAACCGCTGGATCCTACCACCATTTCTATGACGATGACTGGGAAGGTTGTGTACTAGAAACAGACGGTGGAACCCCCACACCAAGGTTTAGCAACCTTTGCATATGTGCATGCATAATGACCTCTGAATCTCTCTTAAAAATCTTCCATGACTCATTAGCAGGCTTAAAAAGGGGATTAAAAGGGGAAAAATGTAAGTGCAAAGTTAAAAAAAAAAAGAAAAGAAAACAATAATCCCAAAATAGACAATCTATGTTCTCAAAATAATATACTATGATATCAACATAAAGCCATATGATCTAAAAAAAATAGCTATGTAAATCAATCATATAGCATTATGATCTCAATGATAAAATCTATGATTTCAACATAAAGTCCTATGATCTCAACAAATAAAGCTATGTTCTCAAACAGTGCATTACTTACATTGTCTGCGCTAGCCTTAATCTGCATTCCTCTGCAAGCCTTCACCAATAGGATACTTGACAAAACCTTCACTAAATTCTGGACCACTGTGAAACAAAGGACGTAGCGGTTTTGCTTTAGTGATAGGATAGATACGATTCATGGGCGATAACCCATAACCAATTTTTTTTCTCATTAGCAACCCTTTTACCCAAAATTTCATCAGTCCAATGGCTACTGGCAGCAGATATGAAGGCGCATCTCGTCCCGAATAGTTAAACCTATGTAGATAGCATAACAACAAGACAGCAAGACACCCATTGACAAAACAAAAATCAGTCTCTCTAAAATTCTTGATGGCATAAGCTAACTTATCAACAACATATGAGCACCAATCATATGTCTTGATGACCTCTACATCTTATACAGCTAGCAGAAACTCTGATCAACATATCCTGTTGGAGATGGTGCAAGCAAATACCCACATGCATAGATAACAGAAAGCTTCTTAAACTCATCTCCACCATCTACCAATGAAATGAGCCTTTTCTTGACACATGACAACTTCACTTCCCTACTAGCAGTCACATCAGCCCACCCCCTATAGATTCTACCCATCCAGCCCTCAATTCATTCTCTTTTTGAACACAATCAGAAGGAACAATGTTCTTCCCTCTGTACTTAAACTGTACAGGAACCTCCCTGCCAGGATTCCGCGGAAGCATGAAAATGTCATGAACATGATCCCCGGTGATCTGGTAATTATATGTCCTAATTGTTTGAACATAAGAAACATGGTTAAACCTCTCAATCAACCAAGGGACAATGTCACGAGGAATCTTAGAAATCAAGAACTGAAACAAGCCCCCAAATCGAATTGCAACAATATCTTGCTTTTGTTTGTCATTCAATTTTTGAAACAATTCCCTTATCTTTTTTGGCTTGAAATTTGTACGCATAATTTTTACAACAAAATCGTCCTTAGCAACACCTTTACCAAAAATCCTTATCTGTTCATAAGTCTTTTGCCCTGCGAACACCTCGACCAAGCGTGACTTAGCCGCTTTGGGTTAAGATGCTCATCATCAGCTTTGAAAATGTTATTTTTGTTACCCCTAGGCTTCTTCACCTTATTGTCTTGCACACGGATCTTTGAAAAAAAGAGTCAAAGAATGAACTATATCTTTTCTGAAACATAAATATGACCTATGTGCACATAGTCAACCACTATGATCTCCACTAATTAAAAACACTATGATCTCATTTAAAAACACTATGATCACAACTAAACACTCTATGATCTCATTTAAAACACTATGATCTCAACTAAAAACTCTATGATCTCGACTAAAACACTATGATCTCAACTAAAACACTATGATCTCAAACACCATACATAATACAAGACACCACTTACGAGCAAAAACAAAAGTATAAACAATAGCGAAACTAACAACAAATCAAACATACAAACAGATTCAAAAACCCTAAGATCTCAAATAATACAAATACCTTCGCCTGTGCCCTTGCGCTTAGAACTTCTAAACAGCGGTAATTCCGAGAACAGTTCTCCCCATTTTTCACCAGACATTATAGCAGATCTGCAAAAACGGCGAAAAAAACTTCGATCAAAACCATAATCCATCAAAAAATAGAAAAAGACCGTCAAAACAAAGGGGAAAACAAGCAGGAAACAAAAACTTACACTGAAAAACACAGATCGTAAGCTTTAATGGCGTCAGATACAGAGAGAAAAATGAGAGTTAAGAACAGTAGCCGAGCAAGGAAAGAGAGGAAAAGCGCGGTAAGAAAGAAACTAAATGAATGAAAGTGACTAAATTTAGAAAATGGGTCATATAACCCGGATCCGCGAGAATTTGCATTTTTTAAACTGTTTAATGGTAAATTGCAAAAAAAACCCCGTTTCTAGATAAAATACCTAGAAACTGTTTCTCCCAAGACTTTGCGTAATTTGTTTTGTTTTCTCTTTTCTTTTTTATTTACTAAGTTATAACAAATTGCAATTCAAGTCCCTCAAGATGATCAAATTTTCCATTGTCCATCCATTAATTTTCTAAAAACCTCAAACTAGTCCCATAACTCTCAAATCGAAATAAAACATCAACAAAATACCAAAATTTGATTCAAACATGGAAGTTCGGAATTTTTGACTCGATCGGATTTAGAAGCTCGATTGGGCATAAATCAACTTCTGATGGGCTGTAAATTTACCCACCGAGCTTTATCTGACTCACTTGACCGAATGTATATACTAGCTCCGATTTGGGGGACTATATACAGCTCCAATTTGGGGTTGTTAATTAGCCCCAAATCGGAGCTCTTGATCGGAGGGTAAAGAAGAAAAGAAGGGGAAGAAAAAAAAATGAAGAGAAGGGAAGAAGGAAGAACGAAGAAGAAGAGGAAGATGATGTTTTTTTAGCTTTTCTTTAATTATAAATTAATTTTAATTTTATTTTTGATTTTGTTTCATATACCAACCTCTAAATATCCACATGGAAGAGAGAGAAAGGTGTTTTGGTGTGTTGGTCAACTATAGGGGGGTAATTGTTATTGTTTGGATAGTGGGGGATAATGTGTGAAGGTGGTGTATTGAGTATGCAGATGTAATTATCTATTTGAGACATTCAACATTATCAAAGGGCTGCCATCTAATTCTTTCTTCTCCGTACAATATCTCCTATGTTTTCTCACAATGCTCTTTATTTATTTATTGAGGTACCATAGTGGTCCTATTACTAGGTGCTGGTGGAAGTAATCAAGTTACTTGTTTATCTTGTCTGGGAATGTGGCGTGATATGTTGTTGAGTGACACAACAATTTCATTGGTGAGTGAGGGTCTTGATATCGACCGCATCTTGGTATTTAGCATTGAACCTACGCCGCTAGAACAAATACATTGTCGTTTATTCAAGTAGTTGGAAGTAGTACGGTAAGAGGGAAAGTTGGGGATCCTTTAAATTCTTTTAATATTGATCACATATCCAGTTTATTTACGATCCTCTGCATGCTTACGAATTCAACTGCTCTCAAAACCTTTCTGATTATTGTTTACGCATAAAAATACTTCGTTATTTGTTTGTTCCTATGCTAAGTGTCGGGAGCGACATCCAGTCGACTTTACGCTATTCTATGGATTTATATGCTTGACAAATTATAAATTTAAATCTTTGCGTGTATTTGGGAATTACAGGGATACACTGATTATAAAATTTCTAAGTGTATTTGCAAATGCAACTAATTCCACAAAATTCGACGTATGATTGAATTAATTTAATTAATGCTCTTTTTTTTTAAAATTAATATTTCATTTGTCTTATTTAATAAATTTATATTTTATTTTAATAAATAAAATGATTTATTTAATTAATAATATCATTCAAGATTGGTGTCTATGGATTAAATCTTGAGGCGGAATTCAAATATATATTCTACATAAATTAATTTTGTAGATAAAGTTATATGAGATTTGATAAAAGGGATAAATTCTCCAAAGCCCATATTATGGAACTAAATTAGTGCAGGTCCCAAACTAAAATAGATATTAGTGTTTATCAATTATACCCTAGAAACTAAATTAGATAAATATTTATTATTAATATCATTATCTACTAAAATTAAGGAGCGTATCTTTTAGTTATACCTAAATTTAGGAACCATATCTGAATTCTGTCAAACCAAAATAAATTTACAATTAAAATGTCGTCGGTACCAAGAAGAGAAGAAGGCGCTGTACCAATTTGACGGAATGGAATAGACAGCGACGTTGATCAGGTACAAAATCAAGTTTCCAATTTTTTGGTGCAAGAAGTTGAATCACATGCCCAGTAAGTATATACCTTATATTTATTGGTGTGTTAAGATGGTACAATGATTTTAGTATTAGTACCACGATGTAGTATATATATATATATATATATATATATATATATATATATATATATATATATATATATATATATATATATATATATATATATAATTTTAGTGTGTTGAGATGGTACAATGTTTTTAATCTTGGTACCATTATGTGGTACCTTATATTTATTAGTTTGTTGAGATGGTACAATGTTTTTAGTTTTGGCAACAATATGGTACCTTATATTTATTGATACATTTAGATGGTACATTGTTTTTATTTTTCATACAATGATGTGGTACCATATATATAATGCTTTTTTCTTCTATTTATAGTTTGCATAATACTTTGGTTCCATGTTTGGATATCGTGATTTTTTAATTGATTTAAAAATTTGATGCACCATATGATGGTTCCATATCCCTGTTTGTGAAATTTAGGAGAGGAGAGAAGATGTTGGTGAAGAAGGCGTTATTTTACATTGTTGGTGAAATTTAATGAATTAGTTACATTAATGTAATTTTTCCTAAAAATAGGATATATACTATAATTAGGGAGTTAGTTTCCATATTTTTTATTTAATAATTAAGTTATTAAAATATAAAAGGGCACAAATGTCAATATTTGGACTTGAGAGTAATATTTTTGGGTCTTACAATAAGGATGTAATTTTGAGAGAATTTTGTAGCAATATTTGGTTTAAAAGCGGGTCTCGAGCAATAATCCCTTGATAAAATCTATATATGATGTCAATACAAAAATAACGGTGAAATATATAATGGCTAAAATACAACTAATTTCCACAAATTTTCACGTATGACTGAATGAATCTGGTGAGGTTTAGTTCTCATCATGCAACTGTCAAACACATTGATGTGGGGTCAAAATGGTGAAGTCGAAGAGTCAGAGAACGTAAATCGGTTGCTTGCTAAATCGTCGCCTTAGTTCAAAGTCCGTCCACGAATAGGGTAAAGTAACCGTTAGTATGGTCAATCAATGGTGGGGGTCCGTCAGATTGTTTAGACCGTCAGAATGAGACGGGTGCTTGTCCTACAAAGAAGAAAATAAGGGGTTAGACCCTTTTGGGCCGGCTTGCCTTAGACAGTCCGGGCTAAGATTCAACTGGTTAGGAGGCGGATCAAGCTGGGGCTCGGACCTCAAAACCTAGAGAGTGGATTAATAAGAAGTTGTTGTGTACCTTAATGAGGAGTAAATGCCCTCTATTTATAGTAGTGAGCTCTGGGGACAAACACTCTGACATCCCGGAACATGGTCGGCTTGGTGGTAGGTTGACACGTGGTCCCGGAGATAGGTGGCGCGTTGTGCACACGCTGATTTTTTAGGATGAGATCAGGAGCCGTCCATCCACGAGCTCCAGACGGACATACAAAATGGACGGACTCATTTGTTAAGTTTGCCTGGATGTGGCAGTCTTTCTCTGGAGAACGGAAACGTCCGTGGTGAGGAATGTGGGAGGTAGGACTGTCCCACCAATTCACTCTGGGATTTTGTCTTAATGCTGGACCAGAGCTCCAGCGGACGGACTCTTAGTGATGTTCCTGCATAGATTGTATTTAAATCGTCTTAGTGATGTTCCTGCATAGATTGTATTTAAATCGTCTCGGAGTTTTCTGGCCATTACTGATTTAGCCATTCTCATCCCTGCTATCAATGCTTCATATTCGGCTTCATTATTGGTGACTGGGAATGTCAGGCGTATAGCATATTCCATTTGTGCTTTCTCGGTGATCGTGAAGTCCTGTTCCCCAGCGTGATGATAGGCGATCCGTCCACATAAAGTTCCCAACTGTCCTTCTCGTTTGGACCAAGCTCCTTTGGGGTAAAGGTCACTTGTTGGGTCGGTTTATGTTTTTAGCGCCATGGGCGTTCTCCTCGAGGTGGAGGTAGGTTGAGGTTTTATTTTTCTGCTAGGATCCATTCTGCCACAGGGTCGGTCTCGAGGTTCTCTCCGGACCCTGTATTTGCTATGGTTGTAGCGAGTGTAAAAACTTTACTTCCGGGTGGGTCATGCGTGGAGGTTGGAGTTTGGTTCTCTCCTGTTGTTAGTGTCTCTGTGCTTCCTGGGTATTCGGCTAGGAAGTCGGCCAGGACTTGTGCTTTCTTGGCTGATGGAGCTAGATACTCGATTGTGTGGTCTCCGAGTTCTATCGTCCATTTGGCTAACCTTCCTGATTTGGATGCATCCCCCAAGACCTGTTTTAGTGGCTGATTGGTGAGGACTACTATTTTGTGCGATCAGAAGTATGACTTTAGTTTTCTCGAAGCTTCCATTAAACAGTAGGCATACTTCTCGATTTTCGTGTAGTTCTTTTCGGCTGTTCCCAGTACTTTGCTTAGGTAGTATACTGGTAGGTGCTCATTTTTTTGTATGCGTACTAGGACAGAACTTACCACTTCTGGAGTAACGACGAGGTAAACATATAATGGTTCTCCTTCTTCGGGTTTGGAAAGGAGGGGCGGGGAGGATAGGTAGTGCTTTAGGTTCTCGAAAGCCTCTCTGCGCTCGGAGTTCCACTCAAAATGGTCGGATTTTCTCAAGATTTTGAAGAATGGCAGGTTCTTCTCCGCAGACTTAGAGATGAATCGGCTGAGGGATATCACTTTTCCTACAAGTCTTTGGATGTCCCTGAGTTTCTCTGGATGAGGGAGTTCGAGTATGGCTTTTATCTTTTCTGGGTTAGCCTCAATTCCTCTTTGTGTGACCATGTACCCTAGGAATTTCCCCCCTGTAACACTGAACGTGCATTTAGCCGGGTTGAGCTTCATGCCATATTTTCTTACTATGGTGAAACATCTTTCCAGGTGTCAGATATGATCGGTGGATTCTTTACTTTTTACCAAAATGTCGTCCACGTAAACCTCCATTGATTTGCCCAACTCTTCTCTGAACATGTGATTCATTAGTCGTTGATTTGTTGCTCCTACGTTGCGTAGTCCAAATGGCATGACTCTGAAACAATAAACTCCGCCTGCTGTGATGAAGGCGGTTTTTTCTATGTCATGCTCTGCCATCTTGATCTGGAAGAATCCTTGGAAGGCATCCATAAAGCTCAGTAATGCGCATCCCGCGGTGGAGTCTTCTAGTTGATCGATCCTTGGGAGAGGATATGGGTCTTTTGGGCAGAAGCGGTTGAAATTTGGTAAAATCGTTACATTCTCCACTTCGGACTTTTTCAACTAGGACCACATTGCATATCCGATCGAGTAGTGAACTTCTTGAATATGTCCTGCTTTGAGAAGTCGTTCAACTTCTTTTGCAATGATTTTATTGTGGATGGGGCCATGGTCTCTTTTCTTTTGACGGATGGGCCTGACATTAGGGTCCACGTTGAGTTTGTGAACCATGACATGGGGATCAATTCCGGTTAAGTCCTCTGTGCTCCATGCGAAGACATCGGTATTTTTTGTAAGGAAGGCCCTCATTTTGAGGTTGTCTACGCATCCATCTCCGAGCGATTTTTGCGGTTTTTGGGCTTCCTTCTACGATAGGGATTTCCAGGACTTCTTCGCGGGGTGCCATCCGGTTTTCATGAAAGAAGCTTTTGGTCAGGGTTTCTCCTGGAGGTTCAGGTGGGATGACTTTGTATTTCTCGATCTGGTCCTCCCCTTCTTTCGGGATGGCAGCGCTCTTCTTTTTCTCCATGCCCATTTTTAGCCAATTTATCCCTTCTCCCAAGGGTTTCTCCTTTCTTGGATTGCGGACTCTCTCATGTATGAAGAGACATTGCCTCTTTGCCTTTATGTTGGCTTCTTATCTTCTAATATTTTGTTCCCTTTGATAGGGTCGGGAAGCTCTTCGGGTGGAGAGAGCGTAACATTCCCACCCTTGTCGCCGATCTCCACTAATTGTTAGATCCTGCTTGGTTGGGAACTTCATTTTAGATGGAAGGTTGACACCACTACTTTAAATTGATTTAGTCTTTGGTCTTCTTAGGATGATGTTATAATCACGATGCGTCTGATGACGAATAGTATCTGCTTGGTGATGCAGAATGGCGCTTTCGATGGAAGCGATAGATATAGAACTCCTCTTGGTCTAACTCTTGATCCACCGAAGCCTACAAGGTTTGTCGTTACAGGTATCATTCCTTTCAAGCTCATTTCCATTTTTCTCACCGTGCTCATAAAGAGGATATTGGAGGAAGCTCCTGTATCGATGAGTACTTTGGTCATCTCATATCTTGCAATGTCTACCTCTATTACTAATGGAACATCGGGTGTGTGGTTTAATCCTTCGCCTTGGCATGGGGGTGGGGCTTCAGATTCATCAAAGGTAATGACATTGGTGCCAGGTCTTGTCATGTTTACAGATCTTTCATCTGATTTCTGAAGTGAGCAGGCTATTGCCTCACGAGCGTTTCGGCTATCCCCTCATGTTGGTCCGCCTGCAATGCTAAGTATTCTTTCGTAAATGACAGGGTTTTCTTCTGCGTATGCTGGCTGTGTTCCTATGTGGGCCACCCTTCTTGTTTCATGGTTCAAATTGGGAGATCTCCAATTCTCTTGCTGTCCTCTGGGGCTGAGAGATCTCTTAGTTCTATGTTGTCTCTTTGGACTTGGGGGTCCATGCAAGGCTGAGATCCTTCTGGGACTTAGTGATTGGCGTCTATCGTGATATCTTTGGTCGTTCCTGTCATGATGCGGACCAGATTTGTGGGGAGAGTTATTCTTGTGCTCTCTTGTGTTTTGCTGATTTTGGGATGTGTTTCCTTGTTCCAGATCCCGTCGGTCACTTCCATCGGCTCGTTTCATGACGTATTCTTGTAGATAGCCCATTTCGATTAGTCGTTGAATTTTAGGTCTGAGGTGTGTGCATTTCCCAGTCGAGTGTCCTACATGTCTATGAAAGTGGCAATACTCATTTGAGTTTAGTAAACCTTGTCTCTACGTGTTTGGTGGCCATTGAAAGGGATTCCTTTACTCTGCATGATGGTGAGGATTTGTCCCTTGGGAGCCTTTAGGTCTGAATAGTTTATGTAAAGATTCTGGGGTGACCTTCTTCTTTCCTTGATCGTCCTTTCATCTTCCTTTCTTTTATGCTCAAGTGTTGATTTCCTAACGTGGTATTATCTTGCAGTTTGGCTTTCTTGATCGTGGTCCTTACCACCATTTTTCAAGAGTCTCATTAGTACTTAGAAATTTTTGACCATGTCGGTGAGTTCCGTTAGTTGGTTATACGCATCAATAAGCTTGTAACAGAATGAGGCATTATTGGTATTTTCGGCCATGTGGATAATTCGTTCTTTAATGGGGTGTTGCTCTACCATCGCCGAGGCTTGCTCAAATCTCTTCACAAAGGATCTCAGACTTTCGTGTTCTTTCTGTATGATTTCCGCTAGATAGCTAACAGGTCGAGCTGTTTCTAGAATATTTTCAAATTTTAGTGTGAATTTTGTTAGCAAGTGGTCCCATGACATGATGGAATCCGGTGGAGTTGTTTCCACCAAGTCATTCTTTGGTCAAAGAAGGTATTGGGGAATAATTGGGCCTTTACGTTGTCGGGTATGCCCATACCTCCTAGGGAGGCTTCAAAACGAATTTTGTGATCGATGGGACAAGAATTTCCATCGAATGTTTCTTTGGATGTGGGTGGGTTTCGTCCCAGAGGTAGTTCCGTTCTTCTGATTGCTAAACACAGAGGATTTACATTCCGTCCATATTTGATAATGTCCCTGGCTTGAGTGAGTGACTCTAATTTTGATCGTTCTAGTTCCAGGGCTGCCTCATGAATTCGGACTTGTTCTTTAATTTGTTCTGTTTCGTTCATGGGTGGTTCCTGTCGGTGACCTCTCTCAGATCTGGACCGGGTTCTTTCTCTTCGTCTTTCCTGGCTTCTCCCCCTTCTCCTATAGCGTTCTTCTTCCTCTCTTACTTCGCCCGGAGTAAGTGATCTGTTCCCCCTGTGGTTTCTCCTATAGGTGCGTGGTGGTGTGTTCCCTTGGTATCCATCGAGAGTTTCCTGGTCACTCAGTTCATTTTGGTATTGACCTCTTCTGTCGTGATTTCGTGGGCATCGACCTCTTGTAGAGATTCGGGAAGGAGTGGGGTCACGAAGGTTCCTACCTTCGACTCCCCTATTTCCCCCTACTCCCCTGATTAATATGGGTCCGATTGTTCAACAGATTCCTAAGATCATCCGAGGCTCTCCTGCTTGGTGCTCTGATGTTTTCAGATCGATCAGTATTTCGTGAATATGGTGGTCCTCTGGATTCTACCACGTGGTCCGCCCCTGCTAGCTCAGGCATTTGATTCTGGATGGGGTATACTGGGGCCTCGACTATGGGTATGCCCATAGGATTAGGTGGTTGGGTTCTTAGTTGCAGAGCTGCCTGTAAGAGTTGGATTTGTGCTTCGTTGAAGCCGGCTAATATTCCATCTGCGATTACGTTCGCTACGTTCGCTATGATTGGTAGGATCGGTGCTTGAGGTGGGTCTAATGGTGGGGGTGGGGCTTGCCCTACCATTCTTTCGGAGATGGAGATGGAGGCCTCGTTCCCGTCTCTTTCGTCGTGTTCATAAATAACCCTATTTTCCCCGGAATGTCTGTTGCCACCAGAGGCCTGTTGTTGGTGTTGGGAAGAGGGTCCGGCGTTGGAGGCTGTAGATCGGGGATGGGTAGAGGTAGCCTTTTTTATCTGTCTCCTGGATGGTGCCATGACTTTTTGTTCTTAGGGATTCCCACAGACGGCGCCAATATGATGTGGGGTAAAAATGGTGAAGTCAAAAGAGTCCGAGAACAGGCGATTACAATTCGAACAATTTCGTCGAATTCACGATCCGTGGTCTTAGAGTGGAAGAAGAGTAAATCGGTTGCTTGCTAAATCGCTTGCCTTAGTTGAAGTCCGTCCACGAATAGGGTCCGAGGAAAGTAGATTAGTATGGTCAATCAATGGTGGGGTCCGTCAGTTGAGGCGGTGCTTGTCCTCTGAGAAGAAAATGAGGGTTGGACCCTTTTGGGCGGCGCCTTAAACGATCGCTAAGATTCAACCTTTAGGAGGCGGATCAAGCTGGGGCTCGGACCTCAAAACCTAGAGAGTGGATTAATAAGAAGTTGTTGTGTACCTTAATGAGGAGTAAATGCCCTCTATTTATAGTAGTGAGCTCTGGGGACAAACACTCTGACATCCCGGAACATGGTCGGCTTGGTGGTAGGTTGACACGTGGTCCCGGAGATAGGTGGTAGCGTTATTGCACTGCGATTTTTAGGATGAGATCAGGAGCCGTCCGTCCACGAGCTCCAGACGGACATACAAAATGGACGGACTCATTTGTTAAGTTTGCCTGGATGTGGCAGTCTTTCTCTGGAGAACGGAAACGTCCGTGGTGAGGAATGTGGGAGGTAGGACCGTCCCACCAATTCACTCTGGGATTTTGTCTTAATGCCCGGACCAGAGCTCCAGCGGATGGACTCTGAGTGATATTCCTGCATAGATTGTATTTAAATCGTCTTGGTTCGGTAAGAGCCGTGGGCGGACTCATATGTATATATCACACATAAAAATCCATATCAATAATTGGCATCAATATTGTTCAATGCATTTATGTTTCTTGTTTACTAAATAACTGTCGTTTCCATGGAATGATGATTTATATAAGAAAATAAATTGGGACTCATAAATCATAACCCCTACACGTGCATCTAGAAATGCATTACCTACCAATTTGTACAAGCTCAAGTATCCGTCAAAAGTTTTTTCTCCGATAAAATACGACCTGGTGATATACTAACAACTAAATCCGCATCTCTCTTTGCGACAATTTACACATATATGATACTATATTCATAGATGATATGTGTGCATTGCTTAGATAACCTTCCAAATGATTCTAGTTATTAATTAATTTAATTCATTCTATTCTTTTTCGTCTAAGAAATTTGCGAGAAGTTTGACCCCAATCACATTTTCTTTTTTTTTTACTTAATATCAATTGAAAAATGTCTCACAACCTAGATATATTTTTAGGGGTCATTTCGCTTTTGGATATGAGACAAATACGTCAGGTCCCATCGTCGTTAAGATCTCCCGTTCTTTTCTTCTTTCAATCGCTCGAGGTTTTCTATCTGTGTATCTATCTTACTCTAGGAATCTAAATATATAATAAAAGTGGTGACCTATGTGAGCAAAGAGACATGCCACATAGACAAATTACGATGTGACATGTCTATTTGAATTTCATGGAGTTTTATTCATAAAATTAAAGTAAAAAGAAAATAGTAATTTAGATGTGTACAATTTATTTTTAGTATCTTTACTGTATACATAATTTTTATTAAATCACATATAAATTTATCTGCAAAACATCGAAAAATATTTAGAACATATATTTGGATCCACCGCGACAAGACGAATTTATAGACACCAATCTTATATATTATTATTATTATTATTATTATTATTATTATTATTATTATTAATTAAATCTGATGTGGCATGTATCATAAAATTAAATAAAAAAAAATTATTAGAAGTAAGGAAAAAAATCTTGACTTATTTACCCATAATTTTCGTACTCAATATTGCCCAATATGTGGAATGCCGAATTTCAAAAATATAATATATATATATATACACTAGTCAATGGCCCGTCGATACTCGATGGGGCATGGAGAGAAAATTCAAAATAAGAAATGAATACGTTGTTGAATAACATGTCGATTGTCATAAATACCTCTAAAAAAAGGTGCCTAATGTGAATTAGTGAAATTGAACATGAACACATTTATACTGTAGTCGGTGTTAAAATCATTTTATAGACAAAATATCTCTTAATTTGTCGAACATGGTTATAAACCATGTTGGTTGTCGTGTGATATGTTTTACTCCCTCCGTCCCAGAGAACTTCATACATTAGGGTTAGCGCGCAGTTTTATGCGAAAAGTTAAAGTAATGATAGAATATATAAAGGTGGGTAAATGTGTACTCTTAGTGACAAAATGTGTAATTTGAGTGTAAAGTTGAGATTGTTTATTATTTGTTGTGTGTGGGGTAACTTCCTTTTTTTAGTAATGTATGAAGTTCTGTGGGACGGTTAAAAATGACAAATGTATGAAGTTCTGCGGAGGAGAGTACCATTTTAAATGAAGTCAATACCTTCAATCCCTTCCTCTGGTAATTCTAGAAAGCATCAATAACCACCATGGTTGAATCTTTGGTGAGAGTGAGAGAGATTTCCCATGACTCTTGTTTATGGTCATAGCAAAATAGACGATATAGGGAACTATCTCCTATCAAAATTGATAGAAAACTTCGTCTTGACAGATGGGTTCATTATTACAATTGGAATGAAAACCTTTTGGACTGCGTTGATTACAAATATTATATTTGGCTCAATGATATGCTTCCTGAGATTAGTAACTATGAGCCTTGTGCCTCTATTGAAAGTACCGGAAGTTATTTTATTTGTAATTTTATCCATTAAAATTTTAAAATTGCAATGTGACAAATTTTGCTTAATTAAGCTGACATGTGTCACAAGGGTACCTTATATGTGACAAAAGTTGATTTAAGGTACTAAAATTTGATTGTGACAACATAAGATACCAAAAAGCGAAATGTAACAACTTGAGATACCTTTTATGGATTTTTCCCGCAGCAAGAGTGATGCAATATCACTTGATGCGACTGGAAATATTGTATCTCTTCTGGCATGCAAAACAGAACACAACGTACTCCAAATAAAAGTCTTACCAGTACCACCGTAGCCATATACAACAACTGTAACGACCCGAATTTTAATTAATCGAATTAAAGCGATTTTAGGCAATGGGCCAAGTATAAAAAGAACTACTTAAAAAGCCCAATTCCTCCTTTAAGACCTGGCCTATTCTTTTAGCTAAACCTAATTGAATAAGAAAAGGAGTTTTTCCAACAATCTGAAGAAGAAAACGTTAGAAGCTGGAAAGAAAAGAAGGGTTATGCTGCAAAGAAGAAACCAAGAAAATAGATCATTCTCCATCCCTTACTGTCTTTCCTTGATTCTTCTTCTTCCAGGCAAGTGAAGCTTAGGAATTTTCTTATTCATTCATGAATTATTCATATATCTTATCTGAGTGTGAGGTTCTGTTAGTTTCGGTATAAATTGAAAGGTATGCTTCCGAAATTCAGATAATTATTTATCGTTGTTATATGCGAGTTGTGTTATTTGTTCTTGGAACCACCGTCTCTTTTTATGGTCAGAAGGATAAATTTTATGTTTGCATTTGTCTTGTGGTGACATTATATTTTAGTTGCCAAATTAATTATGCCAGTACTTAGTATTATATGTATTAGACGTCTCCTGGACAATCTTAGTTGATGAAGAAAGAAAGAAAGTTAATTAATTCTTAGCTATTACCTTACTCTCGGGCTCATCATTGTTAATTACTACAGTTTTAAATATCAGGCCAATGTGTGGTTGATTGCTTGAAATTGTTGTCCTTCGTTAAGTAACTGCTAGATTATTGTGCCTGGTATTAGTTTAACTGTGATGCTTGACTGTGTAACTAGCTTGTGGCTTGGCACGGTAACTTGGGTATGAAGAAGTATCTTGAAATTTAATGATAAAGTTAACTATAGCAAAAACATTTGCTTGAAAAGACTTGGAATAACTAGACAAGCTTCCTGGCTTGTATTTAGTATTTTTCTCAATACTAAGAAAGATGTAAGATACTTTCTCAAAAGTTAAATGGATGAATGATTGAAGGTAAAGAATGAAAGGAAGGATGCCTAGGTGTCTCTATTAGATATACACCCTAATGATTGAGCCAAGGCGTATTACGTATGTTGCTACGGTGAGCATACACAAGAAGCGGCGTAGTGATCGTTTCGATATCTTGCTACGGTGAGTATACACATGAGAGCCGAGGCGTTTCGCATGTTGCTACGGTGAGCATGCCGCATTATACCAATATGTGACTTACCTAGGCACCTTAAAAGAAAGAATGCTAAAGTAATTCTAGCTAAAGATAAGGAAAGAGCTTGAATCAAATGAATGATCTTAATGAATGACAAAGAAAGAAACTCAAGTCAAATGTTTAAGCTAGTGAATTCTAGAAGTAAAAGAACGGAGAATCCATGGCCTTCTTTTGATTTATTGATTTTACCTTGTGAATGATGCAAATGTAAGAAATATTTGTGCTATGTATTACATGCTAGTTTGGCTTGCTTGCAGTACAAGTAGGTACTCACCCTTACCTATTGAACCTCGGTGATGAACAATTTGGAGTGGATGGGGATCAAGATTGAAGGCGATTGACACTTATGATTGAAAATTAATTCTTTATTTATTTCATTTTTTTTTAAAGCGCGATTTGCGCATAGACATGTTGGTTTTAAGACTTCCGCTGTAAACGATTTTCATTCTTTTCAAGTTCACTGAATTTTGACTACATTTATGTTGTCCTAGAAATTTTATTTAGGCGCCTTTTGAAAATAGCATTTATTGTAATCCACAGTATTTTATATTAAAATTATCGAGCGTTCTGGTTTGGTATCAAAGCCGAGGTTTTAAACACGATACTTTGGGTTATTTTTTACAAGGTAAAAGAGATGTTTTCATAAGAAAAGTTGATGTATAATGTATATATGAATTATAAGTCTTGAATCGGGCTCGATCGACTCCTTCCACTTGATGAAGTCATTATATGTTTATAAGTGATGATTTTATGATTATGATGAGTTACATGTTTATACACCTTACAAAGTATAATGTCTTATGTTCTTGAAATTGGTGGATGTGTGATCCGACTTACGATAATGAGTCATAGCGTAATTAACACGAACCAGTTGCTACACCTTTGACCGTGGAAGCAATGCGGAGGCATTGATTATTTACCAATTGTAGAGAAACGGCAGAATCATTTCTTGAGTTTTTGAAGTCTCTCCCTTTTCATGGAACCAGATCCCATGAAGGAAGAAAGTTGGCTCGAGGAAATCAAGAAGGTTTTTTCGGTTTGCCCTGGTGAAGCGGATAAGGTGAGCTTTGCTTTTAGGTTGAAGGATAGTGCCTTAGATTGGTGGCGGCTAATTGAGCGTCAAGAAGGTAATGCAATCACTTGGGAGAGATTAGGAGTTATTTTATGAAAAATATTTCCTTTGAGTGTGAGGAGGGAGAAGGAACTGAGTTTATGAATTTAACTTGGGGTAATCTTTCTGTGGTGAGTATGAAGCAAAGTTCATTCGCTAGCCGATTTGCTAAATAACTTGATCCCTAATGAGGTTGAGAAGGAAAGAAACGTTGAAGAGGGACTCCTCTGGGAGATTCGTCTATTACTTTGTGCCAATCAGTTCCCCACGATGCAACAAGTTATGGCTAAAGCTATGCTAATCGAGAAGGTATGATATTGCGATGTATTTGCAACTCCTTTTTAGTCAATGAAACCTAGGCGAGGAACCAATCTTTTGGACAAGGAGGTGGTCGAAAAGAAAGCAACCACCAACCGAGGACCAACTGCGAAGAAGCCGTTGATACATGTAAGAAAGCACATGGAGGAAAGTGCCTGCAAGGGACGACTGTATGCTACCATTGCAAGAAGCCAGGACATATTATGACTTATTGCCCAGATAAGAATAAAGGAACTACAGCTCGAGTTTACATGATGACTTTTGATGAAGCGAAGGAATCAGCTGACGTAGTCACCGGTACTTCTTCCCTTTATTGTTCAGCGCCTCGTTTATTCTATATGTTTAAATTGTCTACTATGTGTTGTATTATGTGATTTAAATGTTTATGCATGATGTTGTGGTAGGAAATCTTCCTGTGTGTGGTCTTTCAGCCTTTGTTCTATTTGATTCTGGAGCATCACACTCTTTGTGAAACCACTTTTAGCTAAACAACTAGTTGATCATCCTCGTCTCACGGATGAGAATTACCATCGACTCCATACGGGAAGTGTTAACATCATCTGAAGTTCTTCAGGATTGTCTAATAAGTATTGAAGGTAAAGAACTCGATGCAAACCTCATCATGTTGGAAATGAAAGACTTTGATGTCATCTTAGGCATGGATTGGCTTTTCAAGCATCATGCATTGATTGACTGTCAGAATAGAAAGGTGGTTTTTGGTTCTGAGGGATTACCACATCTCTCATATCAGAGTATTTCATCCAAGTTGGGAACTCTTGTGATATCTGCGGTTAAGGCACGGAAGCTAGTCAGCAAAGGATGTGAAGCATACCTAGCTTTTATCTCAAAGTGGATGAACAACATCCATCCTTGACCAAATTCGATGGTGCGAGAATTTCTGACGTCTTTCGAGAAGATATTCAAGGTGTTCCTCGAAAAGGAAGTTGAGTTTGGAATAGAGTTAGTGCGGGAACAACTCAATTTGAAAGCATCGTCGAATGGCTCCAGCGAGTTAAAGAACTTAAGGAGCAAATTCAAGATTTGCTAGACAAAGGGTTCATATGGCGAGTTTCTGCATGGGAGCTCAATCCTCTTCAAGAAAAAGGGCTGCGATGCGACTCTGCATTGATTACCGTGAGATCAATAAGGTAACTATTAAAATAAGTACCCCTTCAAGGATCGATGAATTACTTGATCAACTTTGTTGATACGAAAATATGTCAATCTGTCATAGGAGCCCTCAGAACAAATCCTAAGGCGTCCTAAGTCATCTAATGGATCCGAGACACATTGGTCCGAGCCGACGGTCTGACCCGGGCAGACCCACCATGGTCCGACCCACCATAGAAGAGAGGAACAAAGGATCTAAAACACTAGGTCCGACCCACCGGGTCCGAGCCTCTAGAAAAGGAGGCATAGTACTTGAGCGATCTTGGGTCCGACCCAGGCCTCCGTCTGGACGACCACTCGAATCCAACATGACAATCTCACGAGCAACCAAGTAGGCGGGCACCGGAGAATAGAATTACGAACCATGAGGTCCGAATAGGAAGAGTTGAGCAAGTTTAGAGGACTTCCTCATCATGACCCAATCTGGTCGGACCAGCCTCTCCGGACCTCGGACCTCGACAAACTATGTCATACCCTCCAAAACTCTCCTAATGACTAAACTACCCCTAAAAGCCCAAAGGCATGGGCTGGTATCATTATTGGGCCATGAGCCTAGATGTGCCTTGGTGGCTCGTAATAGAGCCCTACACTGGCGATCTTGAAGAAGCCTTCCACTTTGAGGAAACCCTATATGGGGAACATATCCCCATGCAGCGGCGATATTAGAACTTAATCTCAAGCGATTATCTGAGTAGATCTCCGGTCTCTCGGTGAAGTCTTGTACGGTTTGACACTTGGCAAACGGGTCCTAACCCCTCCGAGCCTCTTGCGAGTTCTCACCAAGTGCATAGTGGAAGACTCTTTCCGTTGGTTCTTACGTAGTGAGGAAGATATCATCTGGAGCATCACTCGTGCAATTGGAATATCACTAAGTGTTTGGGGAACCATACCCTCAACATTTTGGCGCCGTCTGTGGGAAACGATACAAAAAGTTCCGTTCTCTTGATGTGGCGAGGACAAGAAAGTCAGAGAACCAGCGCCACTACAATTGGAACACTGCTCCAAGGCAAAGAGGTAGACCTCCTAGGAGGAAGGGTGGCGAAACTCCACCAAGAGATGCAAGGACTATCGGCAAGCGTGCGTCTTGTCTCTCCTCAGATGAGGAAAGAGCCGCTGATCCACCAATAAGAACCCATGAGCTTGGGGTCGAAGGACAAGTTCCTCCGCCAGGAACACACGGTCCTCCCTCAGGAAGAAACTTTACTCTTCCAAATGGGCAGATCATTCGTCCCAGTGAGTTCGGGATGAATGATAATCGTTTAGTCTCTTACTCACCACTATACAAGGATGCTTTGGATCAAACAACCTCCAACCTCCTCATTACCTCCTCCTCTGGAAATTCCAAGACAAAATTTGAACACAATCGAGGAATGAGCATCGTCCTATTCAACAAAGGTTAGGGAACAAGTTGACAAGAAGATCTAAGAAACCTTCTCAGGAGAGCCGCTTCTAACAAGCATGAGAAAGAAGTCGAGTAAGACCTCGGCGGATGATGTTGGGACTAGTCGGCGTGAACACCTGAACACGCACCGAGAGATCATGTGGCGGAAAGTATCTCAATAGTCCCTCTCAATGACCTTCCTCCGGATGTGGCTATCAACCCTAGAACGGTGAAAAGTTGTTGTTGAGCAAATTTACCTCAACAAAGGCTTTAGAAACACAAATTGCAACTCTAAGCAAGATGGTGAAGGCACATGAGAAGGTGACTCTTAGAGCTCCCAATCCGCTATGTGATGAAATCGAAGGAAAGAAAAGCATACTGATTCCACCATTCCAAACCTTGAACACTATTATGGAGATACTTGTCCCGTGCACCTTACTAAATCAGAGTAAGTGTTGGTCGAGATAACGGCAAAGTAAAAGACTAGAAGGGGGTGAATAGTCTTTTAAAACTTTGTCGATAAACACAGGTTCAGTTTTGATACTTAAATTAGAGCTGAAGACTTTAAGATAGGTAAGTCGGAAACAATAAGTAAGTGTGTGTGTGCTTTCTTTGAAATGTAAATCTGAAAGGTAAATAACACAACAAGTATAGTGGTATACGGAGGTGGCGTAATCCTCCAACTAATCCACTTCTTTCTGAGACCTAGAATTAACTAGAACAGATAATTGAGTTCACCTTACAATAATCCTTATTCTAAGATTCCTAAACAAATGGTTCCCAACCAAATGTTCCCCCTGAGTTATTCCCCAGCTCCTAGAGCTAAGTACTTCCTCTACTCAGATAACCTTGGAGTTATTCCCTGATTTCCCAAATCAGTACTTCCTCTACTCACGCCTTGATGGTGTTGGTTATAAGGTTTGTCGAGAGGCTTCTCGTATAACTTTTGATTATGTTTAGGAGCTAATAGAACAAGACTACTTAATACACTTGTTCGGTGGATGACGATCGCTCTTTCTTGACCCAGTAATTGGTGTGGATTACGGAGAATGATCTTGAAATGGTATCGATAGTTCAACTCTTTCACGAATAACAATCTCTTGTTAAGGAGGGACAACTTAGAACTACTAGTGATTCTTCAAGCAATGACTTTTCGAAATAGTAGAGTGCTTGAGAGAATACTTTGCTTGATGGTAAGTTTGCAAGATAGAGCGTTCTAAGGTATGTTCTTCAAGCATCTAAGTGTGTGATATATATAGATAAATTTGAGAGGCGTTTGAATTGTATCCGTTGTGCTCTCTATCAAATTATATCCGTTTATATCTTGAACTATGTACTCAGAAGTCACTATGTCATTTTTTAGAGAATTGCTTTTGCAAGATTTACCTGATGCATTTAATGCATAGTAATGTTCATTGTCCTTTAGTCTCAACGGATACATGAGCCTTTTCGATGGCTTGCATGCTCCATACTCATGATGTCATATGTCGAATCATATCGAAAATAAGTTAATATACTTAAGAAAGGATTAAGGACATAGTCTTTACGAGTTAGACTAAACCTTTGTGTCTTCATAAACCTTGTGCAATCTTGATCTTCTAATCTTGGAAAAGCTCCATTGCTAGGATTGATCTTCATGGTCTTCTTGAAATAAAAATTACACTCGAGACCTATAATCCTAATACAAGATTTACTAGACTAATCATACTCGGTGATTTCCTCTTTTACAATGTTCAAGTGAACCAAGAGCACTTAATCACCTTTTCGGCTAAGATAAGAACATGTGATGAGTGATCAAAATACTATGAGATATTCCTAACGAATTTCCCCCTTTTGATCAGTCATCCATGACTATCTTTCAAGTCTATTACAAAATTGTAATCTGGAAGAAAACAATCCACCATAATCATTTCAAATGATATTCAATTTTAGTTGAATTAAGTGCGAAAGTAAACATCAACCAAATCACAAGAAGTGATCTTTCTTTGATAACTTGTCATCTATTAAAATGTATAGAGAGTATGATCTTGAGATAGAATGCAGTTCTGATGTAAGATGCAACTTTACGGATAGAGAATTTGAAACAATCGGCAAGATTACAAAAGTAATAAAACATACTAAGTAAATTAGAACAAAGGAGAGTCCAAGCTCCAAGAGAGTATTCTAATGTTACTAGTCTTCAAGTCTTGAAACCTGACTTGGGTTGAGATACCTCAAGTTCTTGACACCCCTTCTGGATCGATTGACATGATCATCCACTTTTTGCATTCTTGGACATAGTCATAAAGAATCCTTCTGAAGAGCTCATCTTTCTGGATAAGTCACATATTTCATGGTAACTCTTGCGAGCTTGTGATTCTTCCGAGAAAATGTTTGACCAGTACTTTCCCAGGACCGGGCATAGTCTACTTACGGTGAGATAGGTTGAAATACTTGTATATTTCTTCCGGATAGTGTATATCATCTAGGTATTCATCAATGTCATATAGAATGACTCATGGGTTGAAACACCTAGTTTGTTCTTCATCTTTAGCTACCATCCAGTTTTTCTTACCTTGTGTACATCATCGGTTTTGGGTAAGACGATGCGAAAGAAAGATCCATCTTTAAGCTTCATTCCTCTTTCTACTTCAAAGTTTAACGGGCATGAAGGTGCTTTCGAGGTTTTATGATTACAGCTTGCCTTCTCTCCATTTGAGGATCTGGTTGAGGATGGGAGTTGAAACTTATCATTGACAAGTAGATGTTGTAGTTCGAATCGATACCCTCTCTTGTTAGAATGCACCTATGAAGATTCTTCATTACTAGTCTTCATGTACTCAATGTGGGCATCGATTGGCCTTTCTTGATGTGTTTCATTGTTTATTACATGGCTGGAAATCCTCCTTGCTTTTCATTTGGTGGCCTTCCAGAGATCCTCTAACCCTTTCTTCCCTTGTATTTTGTCGGTGGATGTTCCTTGTATAGACTTGGTGTTGCGGAAGGAGTTACATGCTAAGAAACTTTTTTGCGGAGAGGTTGTGAAGTAGTTGCTTGTCTCCTTTTCTTGTGGAGTGGATGTTCATCGGAATCATCCTCATCATCATTGTAGTCCAAAATTGGAGACTTGCTTTCTTGGCCTCTTACTTCTCCTTCTTCCTTTTCTTCTTCTTCAGAAGTCTTCTTCTCTTCTGAGATTCTAAGGGACTTGGTTCCCCTAGTGACCATACTTCTTAGCTTTCTGGCTGGTTGATCTGGAACAACTTCTTCAGCAAGGGTGTCTCGGTGGTGTCCTTAATGACAAGTTAACTTGAGGAGGAGGATTTGATTGTTTTCTTTTTCCTTCCTGCCTTTACAGGGCATCTCTTCTCCCCCTTAGTTATGAATGACTGACTCATGATAGAAAAAGCTTTAGAGAGAGTGTCAAAGTTTTTCTGGAGATTGTTGTGCACCCTGACTAATTCTTGAAGTTCTTTCTTTCGTTGTTATCTAACAGTGCTCCTTTTCATTGAGTTCTTCATGACCTTAGGATGGCGTTGCTTGCGAGGACTGATATGGGCTTCATTCAATCTTTGTATATTGTATTACAATCTTCATCCTGACCACCTAGGTCTTTCGAGAGAGCGATGTCTTTGGTTGCTCTGTTGAAATGCATGAAAACTTCATCTCTTCTGGGACGGATTTTAGCACTACATATCTTTGGGCAACTAGTGTCTTTCCGAGTTCTAAAAAGACACTGTTCCTTGCACAGCTCTTCACTTCTTGAACTACTTGCAGAGAATATATGAGGAGCAAGTAGGGCTCTTTTGTGAAGTGACAAGTCTCTCATCTTCCGCTTGATGATCAAGTTGTAGGTTTCGGCATCACTATCATAATCCTTTTCTTGGATTTGTTACAGATTGACAATCTTCTTACGCTTTCCATCAAGTGTGCCGGTATCGAGAAGATGTAGAAGGTCTTTTCGATGCGATCTCAACATCATGCTCTTCATCATCATTGTCATCCATTGCATCTATTTGGTGACAACAATGGCATTCTTCAAATTTCTTTGCTCATCTAGGAGTGCAATTCTTTGGCATTAACTTCTTCGAGCTTTTTGATTTTGGCTTCCTTTTCATCAACAAGAGCTTGAGTCTCACTGTTGATTCTCTTCTCTTCTTCCAATACCTTTCTGAGTTGTTCAATCCTAAACTTAGCAGCTGAAATTTCTTCTAATGCATCATTGTGTTCAACTTGTTGGGTATCTTGATGAGACTTGGGAGGTGATGATGATGGAGCTTTACGAGCAATTGAGGTAGCCTTTTCTCCACTCTCTTTGCTTGCTACGAATCCGCGCTTGTCCAGGTTGGGATCATCATCCCGATCATCATCATCATCACTCTTGTTCTTTGTTTCTGGTTTGGATGCTCGAGTGAGGTTCTTGATAATCATTTCATTCCATCTCCTCGTCATCTTCTGAAAGTTGATCACATTTGGGAATGTAATCATCTCCATTAACTTCTTGTTTAGGGGATAAGTAGTGAGCTTCTTTGGGCAAGGCAAGATGGGTAACCACCGCTATCTTTCTGTTTGAGCATCCGCAGACTTGAAATCTGAGTAAGTCTTTGCGGCTACTTCATGAATGAAGTCTTCATGCATTAGAGCAGCAAATGAGTAGGACCTCCCAGAGGAACAATGCATGGATATAATCCTCCAGATTTAGGGCAATGCTTTCTTTCGGGACGCCGACATTTCGCTACTTGAGAAGGTTAGCCTTCGAGTTTACGCCATTATGCGGCACTTGAGATGTTTCTTTAAGGTGTGCTTCCGAAGGCCTTGAGTAAATCAACTGCACTGAACTTTTGAGTCGAAAGAAAGTGTTCAAAGGTTTGTTCAAACCACTTGTGTTAGTATCGTGTAAGTGAGCTTTCTGAGCATACTGTGTAGAAACACAGGCTCATCTCGCTTGGATTTTTGCTTGGGCACAGAGGCCTCGGATACTTTGGTGTGAGGAGAAGTTTTATCTCATCATCCTTTTCTTCTGCTTGAACTTCAAGTGAGGCAGCTCGAAGATGTTTCTCGAACCTTGGGGTTTCGACACCTTTTCTCGCGTCTTGCTTTTGTTGATTTTAGTTTCTTTTGGAGGAGATGACACAAGCTGCTTTCTCCATCCAATTGTTCTTCTCCGAACAGCTCAGTAAGAACAAAACATAAGAGATTTTAGTAGTGGGTTTTCAGCATTACGTTGAAGACATATTATAGATTACTTACCTTCTTGTGAGCGCTCAAGAATACTTCCTCGTAAAGCTTTTCAGCTCGAATCTCTAGGATTTAAAAGTGGTTCCAGTTCACCACTACTTCCTCGCTTGGAGCCTAAGAAGAGGCATTAAGAATATTAGAACATAAGAGCAATTTTAGTTAGTTATTTCTTGTTGTAGATAACTTTTTACTACCTGCGGGACAAGCTCTTCTTGATGTTACGAGGTTGGAGGAAATCCTCTTGATTCAAGGGGTGGAGCCGTTTTCTTCCCCCAAAGTGTGTCTCTAAGTCAGTTCGTAACAAATACATGACATGAGTAACAAGTTAACATACAATTATGTTGACTGTTAGATCAATAACTATCTTCAAGTTATTCGAATAGAAGTCAGCCGACTATTGATCCTCTTGAACTTGTGTTGATTCCACGGTCTCTCGTGCTCATATTGATCTCCTCTGGGTATCGATCATTCGGGTCTCCATCTCAGTTTGATCCCTTTCAGAGTTGAGATTTCGGAAGGTTGAGGAACATGTTCAAGCGGGGTTTTCTTCAAAGAATATTAGGCCGGCATTGTGAATGTGGGAAGCAATGGCAACATCTTCCATCATTCTATCTTCCTCACCTGTGCCTTCTTCTTCCTGGCTGAGGCCAAGTAGCTCTTTGTCTTTTCTCGAAGAGTCGAGCTTGAAGCTCCTTCCATGGGTCTCTTACATTTGAACCTTTCGAAAGTACTTTTCGCAAGCGCTATCATCATCCCTCGTAATCACTATTATTACAGTGTTGGTGCAGACCAATCTATGATATTTCTATCATCTCCGGAGAGTTCTGGAACATTCACTTTAGTGACTCTTTATTGGCGGTCATTTGATTATTTTCTTCTCGAAGGCTCCAACATCTTCTGAGACCTTGCTCTGCAAGGTCATGTGCCTCTTGTACATGATTGTGGACTTGGAGGCTCTTTCGCTGCTTTGAGTCCTTCTTCTCTTTTGGCAACCCTGAGGTTTAGCTTAGCCGCTTCGTGAGAACCTCCTCACCTTGCTGTGTAGTTTCTTCTTATTACGCCTTTCTTCCGAAAAGGCGTTCCTAGTAGCAAGTTTCTCCTTTTCTTCAAAGCTTGTCTCTGAAAGGAGTCAGGACTAGGGATTTCCCCGCTTTCTCCGCTGAGTGATTCCCATTGTTTCCAGAACAATGTCGCATCCTCGAGACCAAGTGCATATTGGCCTTTGGTTCGTCAAAGCCCGCCAAGGTTGATGATTACTAGCTCAAATTCTCAATGTGTCCAAGAAATTTATGGTTCAGGCGATTTCAACAACTGAAGCGGGTTTCCTCGCCTTCATGCTTCCTTGTTAGGAAGATGCATCATCATCCATCTTCTCCTCTGCTTTATCTCAAGTTTCACTCCACCTTGTTGCCATCAAAGCAATTTTAATGTTGAATAAGAGCTAAAGTACTCTGCTGTTTCGAGATGACTAGTTTTAATGGCCTTCTAAACAAAGTCTCCTGGCAGCAACCTCGTGCATTTTCTAACCCGGATTGTTTAAATAGCTCTTCGACGTCAATCATGGAAGGCCCTTGATGTTGGATGTCTTCAAATGTTCCTCGATTTTTCAATCGGAATATCTTGCAAGTAAAGTCTTGCAATCTAGAACAATATCTTATGCCCTGGACTTCGGGGCACTGATGTATTTTTCTTCTTTCATCATTCACAACTTTTGTGAAGATTTTGGAGTTGTTATAGAACTCAAGTTATATCCAAAGCTGTGGATAGTCCACCGGCGCAAGCAGATAGATAGTTTGTAGATATAGGGGAATTCTTCAAATATTCTCTAATATTAGTTTTCCTTTACGTTTTGAAGATATAATCGGCCGGTACATATCTCTTTACTTGAAAAGGCTCCCCAATTCATTTTAAGTTGTGGTTCCGGCCGATGGGAGGTAAACTTTCCTGTAAGGCATTTATTCAACACCTTAAGTTCCTTTCCTCCTTGCTTTCTTTCAAAGCGATAAGAGGATGTTGCTCAGGTTCTGGTGGTTACCCTCTTGCGTGCCATCTCTTATATAGAGTTTAGAGTGAGTGTTTTTCAGATGAATACGTTGCACAATTAATCGGAGATTAGTCTATCTTTTCTCGTAAGGCCTATTGTCACAGTTGAGTTTTGTAGAAATCTTGATGTATTTTGTTGCTTTGATGCAAGTTGAAATTTCCTGGAATTAAGTAAAAAGTGTTTCAAGTCTTTCGCACAAATCCTATATATATAGCGTGACGAAAACGTACATAGATACAAACATACATATAGTCGAAGAATATGAATGTTGTCTTTGCAAATTTGGATAGGCGCTAGTCACGTCCTTTGTACTTCATTAAATGCGTAGTGGAAAATATATCCGCATTTTTCTCAACACGCACATTACTTGCTTTGTTTTAATCTTCAACCGTTGAGATCAACGCGGTATTCATCAAGGGCTTATATTGAATATCTTGTTATGATATCAATCAACAAATGGTAATGTGCCGACTTGATGGATTTTTAATATGCTACATTCATCGTGTCACTTAGTAAAGAGTAGGAACACTTAATCGTTTGAGCTTAATGCCCTTACGAGTGTCAGAGTCTTTATCTATATATTGTTTATCATGAAAATGGTAAAAATACAAGAACCATTTACATATGTCTTTGCCTACTGAACTTATACCTTTTCGGGGCTTTGTGTGTCCATTTCTCTTTGTATGCGATCAACATAGCTTCAATTCAGTGTCGGGCTTTCAGCTTGTTTGAATGTATTTGACCCACTCTCGAAGAAGTAAGTTCTAGTTTTATTTGCTTATTTAGTGTGTAATTTAATTTTCGACCTTTTCCTCGAAATACCTGCTCTGTAAAATGTTTTGCCTTTTATAGAGTGTTACTACTGTAAAAACCTTTTGTAATCACTCTTATTAACGCTTTCTCGAGAACCTGCTCTCGCAGGCCTACTCACTTATTCGCCTTTTTAGAGATTCAGATGACAATTTTTCACGATCTTAGGGCAATCCGAATAAATCCAAGATTATGTCTTAAGGTCAAGAACCCGTGCTTTCTTTGTAAGTGGCTTATGAAGATATCTCAAGTAAGTTGGTCTTCTCGTGCCAATCTTTGAGTATCCCTATATCGCTTTTCTCAACATGGTCTCTGGCGAAGTGGTGGAAACTAACATCAATGTGCTTTTGTTCTCAAATGCAAATTGGGCTTACCTGTAAGATTGCACAAGACTTGTGTTATCAGCTGCAAATGGGAGTTTTCTTCATCGAGTCCATAGTCTCTCGAGTTGTTGTTGAATCCATTGCATTTGTGTTGCACATCAACTGTAAGCAATATATTCACTGTGGTAGAAGGTTGCACTGAGTTTTGTTTATTGCCAAACCATGAGATAAGTTTAGTTCCTCGTAAACCCACAAGTTCTCGAGGGTACTTTTCCTATCAAGCATTGATCCAAGATAATCGAGACATCCCAGTAACCAACCAAACTCAAATCCATTTCTTTTAGGACATACTACAAACCCATCTCTGTATCTTTCACATACCTTAATATTTTCAATAGCAATGTTGCAGGTGTGATTGCATCGATTTGTTTGAAATCTAGCACACACTCCAACCACATATTGAATATCGTGTCCTGTCATAAAGAAGGTCAAAAGTAGTGAACTCATCAATTTCCTCAGTCTTCATGTTCATCAACACTCTTATCCGATTCAAGATAGGTCATCTTCGTTCCTTATGCTCATAGCCGTTATCTTAGCATTCTTTTCGTATAATAGTTTGAACTTTGTGAGCCCTGCCTTTTGCAGATACTTTGTATGACTAAATTTAATATTCCATCATCAGTCAGTCAATTTGCAATCCTAGGAAATAGTTCAATTCTCCCATCATGCTCATCTCAAACTTACTTTCATGAGATTTGCAAAGTCATCACAAGTTGTCATTCGTCCTTAGATCCAAATATGATGTCATCAACATATACTTGAACCAAGAGAAGTTTCCCATCATGGTTTAAAGTAAATAAGTTTTATCAACTTCAATCTTTCTTGGAAACCACTTTCCGTAAGTATTTGGCCAAAGTAAGTCATACCATGCTCTTGGAGCCTGCTTCATCCATAAAACTTGGAGCTCAGCTTATTATGCATTCATTCTACTTTCTAAGGAAACTTCAAAACCAGTGGTGTGTTCAACATAGACTTCCTCAAAGCAGTTCACTATTCAAGAATGCACTTTTTGACATCCATCTCGGAGCAAACTTTAAAGTCTTTATGAGCTACAAAGGCTAGAAAGGAGGTCTAGTTGCATCCAACTCCGCAACAGTATACGAATTTCATCAAAATCCAAAATCTAGTCCTTCACTGGTGAATCCCTTCACAATCAACTCGCTTTGTTTTTTGGTTATTTCACCAGAACTATTCATCTTGTTTCTCGAAAACCCACTTAGTTCAAATCACCGGATATTCCTTTCTACAAATGGAACTAGTTTGTGACTTTTGTTTCTTTCTCTAACCGATCCAACTTCTTCAGATTGCGTAGATCCTCGTACTTGGTCTCTTAATGCTTCTTCATAGCTTTTTGCTTCTTCTTGCATTTTCAGTCTATTGCTCTCCTAGTCTAACACTTGATTGATTGGTCCAATTATCTTTGCAGGGATGATCCTTGATCCATCTCATCACGTTTTGAAATTTAGGGCTAGTAGTATCAACTATCTATGTGATCCTGAATGTGAATCACTATGGATTATGACTTGATACTTCTTCAAGATTCTGCGTAACATTTTGCACCCTCGTAAGGGCGTGAATATGCGACACTTTCGCCAGTGTGAGAGTCAGGACATGCCGTCAGAGAGTCATTTCGCACTAGCTCTCCGATGAACATCTTGGGCTTCCATTTACGCGAATTCTCATGGAAATTCTTCACTGCGTCTCGAGAATCATCCGTTGTTACTAGGCATTTCATGCTTTTCTTCGTCGTAGTCATCCTCTCTTTCCACAATGATGTTTTTTCCTTTCTCGAGAGTTCCTCTTCGTAATCCTTTATCATTAGTTCCTTGAACCTTTCCGAGAGTTCATCAGCCAGTAAGGGTGAGTTTCTTGCTTCCTTCATAGAATACAAACATGAACTCGATTTCTTCAATCTTCTTTGTTCTTTGTTGCTAGTAAACTCAGACATGCTTTTGGCTATTCATAGAATAAATCAAGAAAGCCATGCACTTCATCCTCGCTTTTTGTTGAAATGTTCTGAGATACTCTTTCCATTGTTAAGAACAAAAACATCTACAACCAAATACTTTTAGATGTTTATATTAGGGGTCTACCAACCAAGAGTTCATATAGGGTCTGGTCATGGTGTTTAGTTTTATCAAACATCTGCTTCGAGTGTAGTATGTCAGGTTTACAGCCTTTCAATCCAATAAACTTCACTTGTCTCAAGGTCGTACTTAGCATTGTCCTGAAGCTGCTTCTTTTAAGTGTTCTATTTTTCCTTCTCAACACCATTTTGATTTGTTTTAAAGTTCTTGCTGCAGGAAAGTTGGTGTTGTATACCTTTGTCGGGTACAAAAATCCTTAATGTAATTGCCGATCAAACTCATCTACGCATGGTCTGCTTTCGATTGATTACAGATACCTTTGTCATTTTTCATGACTTAAGGTTATTTTCAAGAAGTTTGGTAGAATCTCCACCTCTTGCGCAGACGATTTTTGTGCTTCGTAAAGACAACCCAAGTGAATCTTGGAGAAGTCATCTACAAATAACAAGACTATTACTTCTTTCCTCAAGACAGAACAAAGTTAGCTGTGATGATTCCAAAAAGATCCATGTGTAATAGTTGCAAAGTAATAATGACCAGAGTGTCTCGATTTGACTTGAAAGAGATCTAGATTGTTTCTCCATCCTGACAAAGTGTAATAGATACCATCCTTTCCGAAAAGATGTTTTGGGAAGGCCAACCACTAACTCTTCGGGCAAGTCATTCTCGAAGCTTTGAAATTCAAGTGACTCATTCCTTTTCGTGCCATAACCAAGGTTTTCCTTCAGGTAGGACTCGGATTAGACTCACCATGAGACATTCTTTCGGGCTAGGAAGATTTTAGCTAAACATCGCCTTTTCCGCCGAAAGTAACCAAGATCGCCTGCTTGACCATTCCATTATCATTAAGTTTGTAATACATTTGCTTTGAATTTCACAAGATGTCCTTTCTGTCTCGTAAACCCGCCCATGCTAAAATAGATTGGTATTTCAAACCCTTAACATGTAATACGCTGATAGCAAAGATCCGCACTTGACGTCAATCCCAGAGAGGATTTGAATTCCTTCCAAGTAACTGATGTCCGTCCATTGTTGCAAGCTTCAGAAGCGACCTGGATTTGCTTTTGTCTCCCTCGCTGTGCTTTCCGTATCGATTAGTCCGTATAACTGCAAAGTAAAAGTGACTAGAGGTGGGTGAATAGTCTTTAAAACTTTTGTCGATAAAAAACTATTTCAGATATCTCGTAGATATTTGATACTTAGATTCAGAGCGCTGCAGACTTAAGATAGATAAGGCGTAACAAGCAAAGGTTATTTAAATGTAAGTATGTAAAAGTAAATAACACATATAGTGGTATCCGGAGGTATGCAATAATCCACTGTCCAAAGACTCAGAATTCACTAGAATAGATACTTGAGGTCACCTTACAAAAATCCTATTCTAAGATTCCTTAAACAATGGTTCCAAACCAAACGTCCCTGAAAGAAATTCCCCGACTTTCATGCTCATACCGCGACTAAAACCTTGATTCTCATTCCCTAGCTTCCTGCTTTACTTTCAAAACAACAACTGAGTTAGCTCCTTGAAGTCAAACGCGCCTCAGACTCCACGCTAAAGGATGGTGTTATTTTGGTTTGAATACGATGAGCTTCTTTGTTAACTTTTTCAAATAACGATAAGTCGTAATCAAGTATACTAATAATTTTCAATGTATGGTATCTTGTCTTTTTATCGAATCTAAGTTCTAGATAAATGTTCAAGATGAATGAACTCAGATACTTGATCTTTTGATTCAACTCTTTCAATGCGATAGTCGTGCTTGTTTAGGATCGTGACACTTAGAACTTCTTAGTACTACTTAAGATCAGAGCTTTGAGTCAATGCACAAAAAGCTTTGAGTCATAAGTAGTAGTTCACTGAGAGAATATGTTCGCAGTAAATGTTGTTCGGCTTCATTTCAATATTACTTTCAAGGCAATTTAAGTGTTGATATTTATAGATGAACGAATGCCAACAATGAGTATCCGCTAGTTTAAATCAAATTCAAACTATTGATATCTCAGGTATAGTAATCAGAAAGGTGCTTCCACTTTCTTCTTCTCGGTTACCGCTGCTTTTGTTCGTATTATCCGTCGTTCAGGCATTTAATGCATTGTACTATACTTTCATTCCGGTCAGAGTTAACGGAAATCTTTATGCTTTTGTATCGTAGGACAACCTTTGATCAGATTTTTTTTTCTGATTCTTCGCGCTGCTCTTTTTTATCTTTAACTTCAGATAACAAATTTTATACCAAAGAACTTAAATGTAGAAGTGAAATATATTTCTTTTCAGTTTGTCAAGTAGTCTTAGAGTAGATATTCAGGATACCTTCTCGCTTTTGAGGACCTTTATTTCTTTTGTTTCTATGGATTACGCTTGTTCAAACTATTCGTGTCTTCAAGAGATGATATTCCGCCACAGTATTCAGAACTGTTTAATCTTGTGCATTTTCAAATCTTCAATGTCATTGAACTTATCTTTCTTGGTCTTTTCTTCATAAACAAAAAATTACATTTTGAGAATCTCTTGCCTATCCAGTATACAAGATTAGTTTAGACTATCATACTTAGCTGCTCTTTTACAATGTTCAAACGTCCATATGTCATCAATTTCTTCGAGATTTTTAGATAGTCATCATGCCAACACTAAATCTAAAATGGCATATTTCTTAACAAAATATCTAAACAATTTCCTAACAAATTTTTTGACTAACAACAATGATCAACTGACTCATTACAAACTGGATTTAGTGAATGCCTAACACTTAATCATTTCAAGATTTTTTCAAATCATTCAATTAAGTGCGTAGCAACATCAACTAAATCACAGCAGGTGATTCTCAACACGCTATCTTTATACTACCCAAGTTTTATAAGTTACAAAGAAGGATTACGACAACTTCAATACATAAAACAAGTTTCAGAGTTTCAAATAAAAATACAAAAAAAAAAAAAAGTAAATTACGTACAACAGAGCAGCTGCCCCAAGCAGATCCTAATAGACTAGTCTTCAAGTCTTTCAACTCTTCAAGCTGTTGTAGTTCTGGGTGACCAACAAAATTTCCATTCCAAATTGAAGGTTGTTCTATTAAATGGAGAAAAGTTCTCACATATCTGCCTCAAGTAGTCCTTCTACGCACTTTAGGCTTGGTAAGATTTTTTGATAAAATGCTCAATTCACAGACATTTCTCTCACTTCCAAAAGTGCTCTATTCGATATCTCGAAAGTTTGAAGTATTCAGAGATAACTTTTAGTATCCGACAAGCCCTTGTATTGATTCGCCAGATAGAACGATCATAAATTCCACAGTCTTGCTTCTTGTGCTCGTTCTCGTGATATTCGTAGGAATTCTCAGGCATTACTCATCTGGTCAAGGTGGACATTCATCGAGAGGTCCTTTCACGTCATTTTCATTAAATCCCAAAACCAAATCCAGGCTTTAATGTGATTGGTGTTGATCAGTTGGCTTATTTTTCTCCATGCCATAAGTTGTTTATATGGATTGGTTCCGGAAATCTCGAGTTTGGTCAGATGCTTAAGTCTCAATCAGCTAGCCATTTTTCCATCGATGTAATCAGAGACGAGGAATCATCGCTATTCTTCCATACTCTATTTCGCTTCTTCCCAAATGAAGCTTTTCAATTTGTCTCGCCTGGCCTCACCGTTCCTTCTCCTGCCTTGAATTCTCTTTGGGTTGATGCTCAAACCACCCTGGATAGACTTGGTATTTCCGAAGAGGGTGTTTTAAATTTGTATTTTTCACCTTCTTTATATTTCACCAAGATTTAAATCTTTGTTCTTTCACCAGGACTTGATTTGGCCTTCTTTCTTTTCTTTAGAAGATTCATCATCTCAACCGCTTTCCCATTCTGCACTTTGGAGGTTTCCGTGCTACAGGTCTACATTGTAGTTCCTTTCAAGATTATATTCATTTATTCTATAGGCCAAGTTTATATGTTTTCTTCTTCCTCTCCGAAATGTAATGCCTCTGCATTTCTTCTGTTTCTTCCTCTCTTCCCATTCCCTCTCAATTTTGAGGGTCTTGATTTGTACACTCTTTCCCTTAGTCATTGTTGGCCGGAATTCCGCCCCATGTTAGGAATCAGATGAAATGCCCTCAAATGACTAACTTTCGAAGTTCTATTGAATTCTGATTTTGATAAGTCCATTGTCCTTATCGCTGAGCTTCCCGCCACTGGGCCTAGAATGGCATATGCTTTTCTGAAAGATCATTCTGACTTTCACAATGACTATATGCATGTCAGTTCGAGAGTCCTCAGTAGGGATTACTCAATAATTTCAGATGCATTTTGGCACCGCCATGGTCGGAGTGATTATTGCTCGTGAGCACCGCCTCTTTTCATGATGGCTGTCTCATCTGCACCCACTGAGACTAACCTCTGGATTCACTGATTAGTCTGTTCAGCAACCATCTGTAGATTGGTTTCTTCCTTTTTGGGAGGAGATGGAGTACTTTTTCAAGATTGTTCTCAAATGCTGAATTTTGTGTTTTATCATATTTTGTATATGTACTGCAGATCCTCAGCTTCTTAACCTTCAGAGTGCTATCATTCTGATACGATTCTGTAGCTGTTCAAGTCAGTCTCTGATTTGAATAATCTGCCCTCCAAACAAGATGAGATGTTGCTTCTTCTTCCAACAAGTATTCCTGAGCTGGAGTGCCTGGAGGAGTATTCAACACCGAGCTGATCTCCTCGTGGAACCAAATAATTGTTAAGGTCCTTGTTGGAAGATGGATGATTGACTTTATAGATGGCACCAAGATCAGAAAGCTCTCTCAGCTTGCTTTTCAAAGAAGTTAAGGCATGATTTCTTTGTGAGATTCCTCCGTCCCCTCGTGCAGGGGCATCATCATCCTTTGCTCAGAAAGTCATCCTTTGGTGATGGCTGGAGGTTCATCAAGTCATGCTGCCATCTCTCCTCCCCATCATCTTCTAGACAAGATTGATCACTTCAGAATAGTGATCACTACTATCCCCTTCTCGTTCAGAGGGTATAAATTGCAGAGTCTCAAGCAGAACTCGGGCTTGAATGCCATCCGTAATCTTGTCCCACCATCTGCCAGATCGCCACTCTCTGAGGAAACTTATGCAATAAGAGTCGCAACTGAACACCAGTAGGAATATCGCATGGATATACGCCTGAGTCAGTTCTGCCCATGAAGGACCTGATTCAACATTTTAGATCAAAGCATCTAACTTTGAAGAATAATGTACTTGTTTTATTACAAGCAGTCCTTTTTCAATGGTCAGAGCTCTGCTAAATTGCCTGGAGCCGAAAGAGAGTTTTGATGGTGGAAAACTCTTTTGTAGATGATCTGTGAAGTGGTAATAGTTTTGAAGTTTCCACTTATAAGTACTTCTGTGCTCAGAGATTGCCATCGAGACAATTGGTAATCTGAGTATCTTATTGTGAGGAGACTTGAAGTCCTGGGTCCTCATCAACCTTTCTTCTGAACATGAGAACAGACATACAATACTTAGGAAATTATTTGAAAGAATCAGTAAAAATGTTTTGAATGAAGTTCTGAAGCCTTTTTGACTGCATTTCATTATAAAGCCTAGTGTCATTTTCTAAACTTCCTGGGCTTCCGGTATTCTTCATGATACTGTTTCACCAACCTTGTTGATGCAGGATGTCGAACTTTTTTTCCCTTTTGCATTTTACCTAATGATTCTAGAAAGGAATCTTAGGTGTTGAAGATGGTCCTGAACACCGATTTTTTCACACTGCCAGTGCCTCACGATAAATCAAACCTTGTCTCAGGGGTTCTGCCTCCCAGCATTATCTTCCTCTTTCTCGCTTGAGTCTCAAGAACATTTACTTTAACTGACAATAGACAATGACCTGAAAAGTGTTATCTTTTAAGAATCAATTATCACCCTGGTACAGCTCGGGATTTCTTAAGAGCAGTTTAAATCCTCCTTCAGCCCAGGCAAGCTCAGCCTCGTTTCAAGTCAATCACCACAAAATTTCATGGCAAATAAGATATACAAGCATAAATTTTTCGTTAAGGAAGGAGTCGAACCATTCAAATTTACCCGAGTATCACAAGCTTACTTGGTCTTCAGTCTCAGAACTTTTTTGGTCTTATTGTTCCAAGACAATTTTCTTTTGTTTGAATACACCTTTCCATAACTATTTCCGGTTGATCATACTTATGGATGTCTCAGCTGATCCTTTGTTTGGGGAAACCCGCGATTTTCTTCGTGTCGGTAATTCGAATGAGTTCATTGATTATCACCACTTGTGGTCATGGTGGTTGTTGTGGTTGTCCGGAAGCAATGATCTAACAAGAGAGGTCGATTTTAGATGTATTTAATCAAAGATCTCGCCAAGATTAAAAATACCACATCGTGGCTTTTTTTGTTGTGCGAAGAAACGCTCCTGGCTTACTTTGTTTGCACCAACAACCTTTTCTAGTAGGTGTTGTCTTTGTCAACCTCGAGGTGCAGGTTCTTTTTCAGAAATCCTATCACCAGCCATCACATAAAGAATCCTTAGCCCTTCTTGTTTTCAGACTGAGGATACTAGTTCACTATCTTTCATCGCCGTGAGCCCATCAGCGGAACCATTAACCATTACTCCTCGCGATTTCTCAAGAATAACAAAGCAATTGCTGCGCATTGTTTGAGTTCACCAAGAAGTAGATTCTGAAGAATGCAATACTTGTCCGGGGTTTTCTTGGTCGAAGTCTACTTGTTCGCAGTTACTAATTTTTGCAGCATTGATGAGTTGATCTCGCTTTTTTATCAGCTCATCGGCAAGGCTCAGATATCTCGAGAATCGATAACCCTAATGTGTCTTCTGATTAAGCGTTACATTTCTTTCAGTTCTACCAGCTCTGCAACCTTTCTATGTCTTTGACTCGCTTTTCTAGAACTCTTCTGAATTCAAGAACTTTTTCATCAAGTTTAGGCATCAAGAGTAGTCATCAATATCAAATGCCTCTCGAACACAGTTTTCCAAAGAAGGTGTTATCTTTCAAATTATATCAATTTTTGGCCTAGCTTAGTCTTCATGATCTAGTTCTCCTTCCTCTCTTCTCCTTTCCCTGATCTTCAAACTCATAGCATTATATTCGTTCATTCTTTTCAATGATTCCAAGAAGACATCATGAATTCATTATCCTGGGACCTTGAATGATCTTAAATACAATCCAAAGAACCAATGATGTCCTGGTTCGGATGTCGTTAGCTGTCCCTTGCCCAAGTATCCTCCGATTTTCAAGACTACACACTGTACAATTGTTTAACACCCTATGGAGATCATCATCATTATGCCATTTCAAAATCCTTTCCAAGATTTTGAAACTCAAACAACTTACGTAAAGTTGTTAAGTCCAAGGATTTCCTTTTCCTCGATTCAGGCTGATATATCAGCGTCAAACACAGAAATTATCCTGTAGTTGTTGTAGAATTTAACACATCGAAAGTGATGAAATTCCACTTCATGCAGCAGATAGAAACCTCGACTGCCAAGCATTAAAACCCGTCATTTTATCACTTCCTGCAGGCCTTAAACTATCTTTCGTCTGCCCAGACGGAAAATCTCCCAATCACTTCTATGAATAACCCAACTCAAAATATCATGATGATCATCAGATAGAATTCTTGGCCATCTCTATATGGCGAATCGACCGGAGTTTCAGAGACGACCCAAGAATTTTCATAAACTTAACCCTGATCATGTAGATTAGAAGAGACCAAGGTCATTCAGGTGTTTAACTAATAAACACTTTCACAAACCCATAGCATTAGAATCAGATAAATACATACAAATTGATTATACAGACGATCTCTGGTGATTTTACCCACTATTACCATCAGGATTAAATACGAAATGATCAACCCATGCGTACTGTGCTCCATTTAATGAATTTGGCTAGGAATATTCCAACTACGCTGTATGAACACACCACAATCAATCAGTTTTATACTGATTTTCATCACAGGGTGCACTGAGAACATCATGAAGTGAAATATCCCCTTTGGTGTTCCTCACATAGTGATTCAGATATCCGAGTTCCGCCCTCAGTAGATCTTGTCGCCTTTTTGCTCTAGTTTTTACCTTCCGACACTGCCCTGCATTTCTTTTCTCTTCTCTCGATGCCCGCTCCAGAGCACTTTCCTCCAAAGTCGCTCCTGCATTCCTCGAATCCTTTTCACCATCAGTAGTTCTATTTTGGTCCAAGACTATGTCTTAAGGCTAAGAACTCATTTCTTTGTAGGCTAGTGGATATATCTTCAAAGTTGGTCTTCGGGCATAACTGAGTATCTCTATATCACCTTTCTTTTTCAACATGGTTTTTGGATGTCTAAAATCAATTAGTCAGTTGCTCAAAATGGAAATGATTCTCGGTTTGTCCTATTCCGGTTGTTGTTTATCGATAGAATTTAACAGACAACAATCAAAGAAAATAATATATCTCACTTCCGGTAGAAGTTGTAAATTGAGTTTTGCTTCATGTTCATGAGATAAGTCTAGTACCCAACCACCACAAGTTCTTTATAGGTGTCGTATCAAGTAGTGGATCTGCATAATCGCTATCCTGAAAGTACCCAAATGCAAACTCAATCCGCTAGATACCAATCCTACTCCATCGCATCTTTTACATATCTTAATATTTTATTGCAATGTTGTGTGTGTTTGCATCGATTTGTCCGAAATC